>VMDO01022599.1:0-33203 GCA_007922755.1 Pedetes capensis | reverse complement strand
GAGGAGGAGGAGGAGGAAGAAGTGGAGGAGGAGGGGGAGGAGGGAAAGGAGAAGGGGGAGGAGGAGGGAAAGCAAGCAGGTGAAATTTCTGGAGGTTTGCCATGTAGACGTCTCCGCAGACCACCTTCTCTGCTTGGCTGCACCATGATTGCTCCGAGGGTCTCTCCGTCCAGCAGGAAGGACAGACTGCCTGTTTCCCCTGCATTTGGATGCCCTCACCACCATCCTAAAGAGACACCCCTGTAGGCAGATGGAAATGTCTGGGACAAGAACAGAAAATGGCATGAAAACACCTCCGCCTGCATCTGCGCTTGGCCGACCCACGAGGTGAACACGTTACGCTCTCCTCGCCAGTGGATGGAGAGGAAGGGCGCTTGGGGGTTGAAGACAAGAACGTGAGATTGCAGGAAACATGTTAACAATGCAGAATGGTAAAAACTTGGAGGAAATCAAAGCAAGCAGCCGCAGCCCACCTCCCTAGCACACTTGTTTACAGAATGATCGGATCAGTGGGGGAATTTGCAAAGCCCTTTGGATGGCCAGGGGTCCTGACCTGAGGCGCTGATGTGCGTTGCACTGCGCATGGGCAGCAAAATGAGGGAGCCCTCTCTGTCGCTCCTTGCAGCAAAGGTCAGTTGTGTGGGTGAGATAGGGGTATATTACATTTCCTGGGCACTTAGTGTGCTGGAGAAAGATTAACAGGATTCCACACGTGCAGGGACTCGGATTTCTCCCCAAGGGATTATGCGTGGTGCCGGTGGGAGGCAAAGGCAAACTCACAGAGTGATGTTACAAGAAACACAGCCTGGCACCCCAGGGGCCTGCTCTGAGCGTTTCCGGCCAGCAGGTCCTGCCCCCGATGGAGAGGTGCAGAGTTTGCAGTCAGCCTGCCCAAGGAGAGTCCGGCCCAAAGGCTGGTCCTTCATAAAGTAAACTGTCGCTCACCCTTTGACTGTCGCTCAAGAGTTGCACCAAGCTGGCCACGGCCGCTCTCAGCAGCGCCCGGAGCCGTGCGGGAGAAGCGTTAGGACCCCTGGGCTCCAGGAACCATGCCCACCGTGGATGACATCCTAGAGCACATCGGAGAATTCCACTTTTTCCAGAAACAAACATTTTTCCTCTTATGCCTGCTCTCGGCCGCCTTCACCCCCATCTACGTGGGCATCGTCTTCCTGGGCTTCACCCCCGACCACCGCTGCCAGAGCCCCGGGGTGGCCGAGCTGAGCCAGCGATGCCGCTGGAGCCTGGTGGAGGAGCTGAACCGCACAGTGCCGGGGCAGGGGGCTGCGGACGAAGCCTTCCTCCGCCAGTGCCTGCAGTACGAGGTGGACTGGAACCAGAGCGCCCTCGACTGCGCCGACCCGCTGGCTGGCCTGGCTGCCAACCAGAGCCACCTGCCGCTGCGCCCGTGTCAGCACGGCTGGGTATATGACACGCCGGGCTCCTCCATTGTCACCGAGGTGAGTGAGCTCGGGAATCAGAATGACAAAGCAAATGAGGGGGTTTTCCATAAGGAAGAAACCAGGAAAGGCCTGGTTCTTATAACTGTGCCTGGACATGTATGCTCTTGAGACCAACGTGTCTTATAAAACCCCTGTGTCCAAATGAAAACCTGCAGCTTCTGATTTGTCTGGACTGGTCAAATCCTCCTCAATTCTGGCAATAGGGGTTTTAGTGTGTGCAAGTCCCCGCAGTGAGAAGCAAGCAAAAGCTCATCAAAATGCCTGGAAATGGTGCCAGGGAAAGGGGTCCTTCCAAGCCTCCCTGTTTTCTGAAAGCCCTGCCTCTGCCTCGTCTGCCACCACACAGACGACCCTGGAAAGCATGTGGTGCCCAGCGGGTCTGCGCTTTACTGGGTGATACGATGGGCTTTGCTCCTCATAGCTATTTCTTTCCTCTTTAATTTGCCCAAAATGCCCAAATGAAGCCATTCAAAGCTGGATATTATACTAAGGCACAATTATTTTTATTAAAAAGAGCTGGGCACCATGGTGCATGCCTGTAATCCCAGTAACTCAGGGGGCTGAGGCAGGAGGATCAGGAGTTCAAGGCCAGAGGCAGCCTGCACAACTTAGTGAGACCCTGTCTCAAAATAAAAATTAAGAAGAGGGCTGGGTTATTCAGCCATAGAGAAGGATAAAATGATGGCATTTCTATTAAATGGATGGAACTAGAGATCATCCTTTTAAGCAAAGTAAGCCAGATCCCGGAGAACAGACATCACAGATTTCCTCTCACATGTGGATGTTTAGACTTCAATATACATTCAGTATTAAAATATGTTGTTGTTTTGTTGTTGTTAGGTGCAGTCGAGTCAGTATCCGACTCATATCGACCCTCATAGGGTTTTCAATGGCTGACTGTTTCAGGATTGCCTTGGGAGTGGATTGCTAGGTCCTTCTCCCATTTTTACGGTGCTGGGAATTGAACTTGAGACCTCTGAGAATGTAGTGTAGCGCTCTACCAAATGAGCTAAATCCCAGCTTGTTGTTGTTGTTAGGTGTCATGAAGTCGGTATCCGACTCATAGTGACCCTGTGTACAACAGGTGAAACACTATTGTCAGTGCTTCTCTGCTATTCATAGGGTTTCCAATGGAGGGTTGATTTTTAGGAGAGGGTTGCCAGGTCCGTCTCCCAAGCCTGTAGCACCTGGTGTTACCAGGCGGTCTCCCATCCAAGTACTAACCAGGCCCGACCCTGCTCAGCTTCTGAGATCTGACAGGATCGAATGCCACAGGGCTACGGCTGCAGGCTATTAAAATATGGAGGTCATGAAAGTAGAAAGGGCCTATGTAGGGAAAGATAAGGGACTAAAGATATGGGGAAGGGAGCAAACAGAAAGGAAAGGAAATAGCACATATTTTGCCCTTAAGACAAAATCAGGATGCAGATAGATACATAGATACATAGATGTTGTTGTTGTTGTTAGGTGCTGTCGAGTCGGTATCCAACTCATAGCGACCCTCTGTACAACAGAGGAAACACTATTGTCAGTACTTCTCTGCCGTTTATAGGGTTTTCAATGGCAAATTGATTTTGGGGAGGGGGTTGCCAGGTCCTTCTCCCAAGCCTACAGCTTATGGTGTTCCCAGGTGGTCTCCCATCCAGGTACTAACCAGGCCCGACCCTGCTTAGCTTCTGAGATCTGATGGGATCAGATGCCACAGGGCTACTGCTGCAGGCAGATACATAGATAGATACATGGATAGATAGATAGATAGATAGATAGATAGATATACACACAAAGAAGACATTCAAATAGAAGGGGGACTATTAGTGGGAAGGGATTGGGGAGGGAGGTCATGAGGGTAATAGGACAGATGAACATGAGCACTGTAAAATGATATGTTGTTGTTGTTAGGTGCCGTCGAGTCGGTATCCAACTCATAACGACCCTCATAGGGTTTTCAATGGCTGAATGTTTCGGGATTGACTTGGGAGTGGATTGCCAGGCCCTTCTCCCAGTACAATGATATGCATGTACAGAAATGTCATAATGTGACCCATGAAGTTGTACCCTAAAAATTACTAATAAAATAAGATGACTGGGGATAAAAAGGGGGCTGGGAGGAAGCTCAGTGGCAAAGCACGTGCCTAACATGCACAAGGCCCTGAGTTCAAGCCCCTGTTATTGTTGTTGTTAGGTGCCGTCGAGTCGGCATCCGACTCATAGCGACCCTCATAGGGTTTTCAATGGCAGACTGTTTCGGGATTGACTTGGGAGTGGATTGCCAGGCCCTTCTCCCATTCAAGCCCCTGATACAGCAAAAAAGAAAGAAAGCACAGACACCGTCAGATCTCACTGTGAAGTCTTTTTGGGGTGAGGCGTTTACTGGCGGCAAAGCCGAGTGGGGAGTTAGAATGGTCCCTGGGCCCCGTTGTTCGGCTTGGTTTCAGAGGACCGCTTGGGTGATGTGCAGATGGCCCCGGGCTAGGGCACTTTGGCAGAGGAGCCTTGTGTGAAGGCTCGAGGCGAGTCACTCCATACATGTGGAGGCTCGCGCACTTGGACCACACCGTGCTTCGGGGCTCTCCAGAGCGGCGCATCTCGTCCTCGTGTGCAGAGAGGAGGAAACCAAGGGCCAGAGCAAGCGGAGTTTTACACCAGGCCACAGTGAAAGTGATAGCAGAGGTAGCTCTAAGAGCCGGACCTGACTTCCTGGCCAGCACCTGTTTACCCCACCACCTACCTCTTCCAAATAAGAGAAAATCTTTAGCCAGTCACACCAAATCCTGCTGCCATGAGAGCCAGGGGAAGCTCAAAGCCCAGTTTTCCAAGACCGCAAGTGTACGGTGTTCGCGCACCTGCTTGCCTCTGTGTCTTAAAACTAGAAGGGAAAGATGGATTTGTCTGTAAGTGGAGGAGTGACTCACTGTCAGCTGATGCAGTCGACGCTTTAGCCGAATGATGTAGTAATGGAAGGCTGCATGGATTGCAGGGCAAATCTTTTGGTGGGGTAAAGAAAAGTCACATGGTCAAAACCAGTTGGTTTGCTGGGTACAGTGGCGCACGCCTGTCATCCCAGAGACTTAGGAGGGGGACGCAGGAGGATCACAAGTTTGAGACCAGAGGCAGCCAACATAATTTAGGGAGACCCTGTCTCAAGATGGATAGGAAAGGAAAGGAAAGGAGAGGAGAGGAGAGGGGAGGGGAGGGGAGGGGAGGAAAAGGGACAGGAAGAAGAGGGAAGAAGAAAGGGGAGGGAAGGGAAGGGAAGGAAAAAAGAAAAGAAAAACAGACAGGTTATTGCCACTCAGCCACACCAGTTCAGCTCAAGGAATATTCCAAGAGCTCCCTGGGCTGTGTAGTGTCTGAGATGACTCTAACGGGTTTCGTCTTCTTTCTCTCCTGGCCTGGAACACACCTCACGCCTGGACAGTTTGACCTCGTGTGTGCCAATTCCTGGCTGCTGGACCTGTTCCAGTCGGCGGTGAATGTGGGCTTTTTTATCGGTGCTGTGGCCATTGGCTACCTGGCAGACAGGTAGGTGATGCACCTATGCCCCGCCCCCCACAGGTTGAGAGGACGCTGGACTCGCCTGCCTGGTTTGAGCTCTTCTTTTCCCCCAGGCAGACCACCCACTGCCGCCTGCCTTAACCTCCCTTGTTTCTGCAGTCTTAGATGTCTTCTGCTGCTCTGATAGTAATGACTCATGCCTTTATTTTCAAATTCTCTGGGGTCACGGAGGGGTGTTTCAACACTAGGCAGCACTTTTTTCTTGGGGGCTTGCCAACAGTTTAGGGTGCGAAGGAAGAATAACAGATGATTTAATCCCTTTCATAATTTTCAATGCATTCTGGCCAGAGCCCATGACCTCTGTCTGTCCCCTGCTATTTTTTTTTCTTTTTCTTTTTCTTTTTTTTTTTTGGGTTGGGGAGGTATTGGAGGTTGAACCCAGGGCCTCGCGCTTGCATGCTCTGCAAGTGCTGGACCACTGAGCTGCACCCCCACCCTTTTTTTTTTTTACTTTTTGAGACAGGGTCTTGCTAAATTATGCAGACTGCCTCTGGTCTCGAACTTGCGATCCTCCTGTCTTTGCCTCCTGAGCCGCTGGGATTACAGGCCACCGTGCCCAGCTTCCCCCTGCTGTCTCTATACACACGGGACCACCAGCCCCAAGTCCAGTGTAGAGTCTCCCCATGGCCTGTAGGACCATAGGACTCCTTGATTCGGTCCCTGGGGCCAGGTAGGACCCAGTGTAAGAAACTCAGGATGTTTGAATCTAATTAAAGGGGAGTGGGATCTGTCTACACCAAGAGACACAGATACTTCCCCAATGTCAGGGTCCCTGGAGAGAAGAGAAAGGGGTCCTCTCAGAGGGATCCGTTTCTCTGTGTATCCTCATTTAGTATCCGTATCAGCCAAGCTAAACTATTCCAAAATAACCGCCCCCCCCCTTTCTCTCCCTCTCTCTCTCTCTCTCAACAGGGTCTCACTGAGTTGCTCTGGCTGCCTCTGGCCTCCAACTCGAGATCCTCCTGCCTCAGCCTCCCAAGTCACTGGGCACCAGAGCACCCAGTGCTATATCTCTTATTCACCCATCATTTTGGAATCCCGCTCACTGTGCAGAAAGTTCCTTATAACATGTATTTTTGCTCCGTTGATGACTATTAGATAGTTTTTAGGAGTCTTAAAAGGGGAAAAAATGGAATCAGTCACTTTACATTTGGTGAGCACTTTATATAACTTGACCTTCAGGGCCAATTATGTAATTCTCATGATGCCTGTGGTGTAGCAACTGTTTTCCCTGAGCCAGACCCTAAACTCCATGTTTTACACCGTTGTTGTTGTTGTTGTTGTTGTTGTTGTTGCTGTTGTTGTCAGGTGCCATCAAGTCAGGTCCAACTCATAGTAACCCTATGTACAACAGAATGAAACACCCCACCCCCGATTCTGTGCCAGGCACATGAGTTTACTTACATTTGAGCCCGTTGTTGCAGACACTGTGTCAATCCATGTAGTTGAGGGTTTTCCGTTTTTTTGGTCAACCTGCCATTCTTCCAACATGATGTCCTTCTCCAGGGATTGGTCCCTCCTGACAACATGTCCAAAGTATGCAATCTAGCCATCCTTGCTTCCAAGGAGCACTCTGGTTGCACTTCTTCTAGGACAGATCTGTTGGTTCTTTTGGCAGTCGATGGTATATTCAATATTCGTCTGTCTCCAGCACCATAATTCAAAAGCATCCATTCTTCTCCTGTCCTCCTAATTCGATGTCCAGCTTTCACAACCATGTAATACGACTGAAAATACCATGGAAGTTTTAGATAGTATCTTTTCTTTAACCATCAGTCACCTAGTAAGAGGGTGACAGGTAACTATGTAGAATCACTCGTAGTACATAAGTATATGACATATATGTTTATGTATAAAATATAAGCCTGCAGCGGTAGCCCTGTGGCATCCGATTCTGTCAGATCTCGGAAGCTAAGCACGGTCAGGCCTGGTTAGTACCTGGATGGGAGACCGCCTGGGAACACCAGAAGCTGTAGGCTTGGGAGAAGGACCTGGCAACCCCCTCCCCAAAATCAATCCGCCATTGAAAACCCTATGAACAGCAGAGAAGCACTGACAATAGTGTTTCCCCTGTTGTACAGAGGGTCGCTATGAGTCGGATACCGACTCGACGGCACCTAACAACAAACAACAATAAAATATAAACATGCTTTTAACTCTGAAATAAATGCTAAATGCTCTGCCCTCCCCAGCCCTCCATGACCATGTTGTTGTTGTTGTCAGGTGCTATGGAGTCGGTATCTGACTCATAGCCACCCTATGAGGGTCTGACTGTTTCGGGATTGCCTTGGGAGTGGATTGCCAGGCCCTTCTCCCATTTTTGGGGTGCTGGGAATTGAACTCAGGACCTCAGACACTGCAGCGCAGCGCTCTACCAACTGAGCTAAATCCCAGCCCCTCCGTGACCATATCTATGATGTAATCCAGACCAGTGAGTGTAATATTAAATTTAAGTCTAATGTTTTCTCTGATTAGATGATATTTTCAGGCCGGATGAAAAGTTACAAAGTTGCTAAAGCTTCCTGAGGATGGCTTAATGAGTTACAAGGGCCTGGGGCCTGCCTGGCAGGAGGGAGGGAGGGAGGAGAAAAGCAGAGGCTCTGGGCCAGATGGCAGCTGGTGGGTCACAGGTGTTGGTAACTGTCTGCTCAGCCTCCCTGTCCCGGCTCTTCCTGGGGGTGGTTGTGGGAGGCCGGGAGGTGAAGGGGAAGGTCATTCGTTTTTATTGTTATTGCCACAGAACCGAGGGCGGCGTTTTGGAGGTGGCCCGATTAGTCAAGATGGACACAGTAACGGAGAGGTCCAGGGTCCAGCCTCGCTGGGCAGCTCCTCCCTCTCCCTGCTCCCTCCTGCACTGTGAGGCTGAGGAGCTGACACTCGCCTCGCTGGGGGGTCATGTGAGCCCATAGGTGACAGCTTCACCCAGCCCTGAGAGATGAGTTAATTATTCTCAGCCCACTGGGTGAGTGGGAGACCGTCCCTCCCTCCTTCCCTCTGATGGTGCATTCCTGAGTTATAATCCTGTCAGTTACTCTCCTTACATGACCTCACCCTCCACTTCCTATGGGGGAAGCCTCTGGAAAGCTGGCTGCTCCGTGCTCCCCAAAGGCCGTGTCCATGCCGTGCCTCTATTTCTTAAAAGTTGTCGCCATCTTCTTCTGTTCTTCCTGGGCATGTGTATGCGAGAGGGCAAAGAGCACCTGGAAACATAAAAAGAGAAGAAGAAGCAATTTATCCTTTGCACACTTAATACCTACAAGTTTCAGATACTATACACTGGGGCCAGGATCTTGGGAAAACCCATTTTAGCTGCAGATCAAAACAACATTAAATATATTGCTTTCAGTGTAAGATTTAAAAAATATGTTGTGGGCCAGGTGTGGTGGCGCACGCCTGTAATCCCAGCAGCTGGGGAGGTGGAAGCAGGAGGATCGCAAGTTCGAGACCAGAGGCAGTCTGCATAACTTAGTGAGACTCTGTCTCAAAAAGTAAAAAGAAATGGGCTGGGGGTGCAGCTCAGTGGTCCAGCACTTGCAGAGCATGCAGGCGAGAGGCCCTGGGTTCAATCTGCAGTACTGTTAAAAATAATAATAATAATAATGTTGTAACAGCTGATGAAGGTGACCTCATGAAGAAAACAGAGAGGACATTGTGACAATAATGTAAATAAGAACATGAGAAATGAAGGAAGGAAGCGAGGGAGGGAGGAACAAGGAGACAGAGAAGGAAGGAAAGAAGGAAGGAAAAAAGGAAGGAAATAAGAAAGAAAGGATTTTTTAAAATAATGTCTTAAGGGGTTGGGTTATAGCTCAGTTGGTAGGGTGCTGCTCCCTACCTCCTGAGGACCTGGGGTTCAATCCCCAGCACCTCAAAAAATGGGAGAAGGATGTGGCAGTCCACTCACGAAAGCAATCCCAAGACAATCAGCCACTGAAAACCTTATGAAGGTCACTAGGAGTTGAACCTGACTCAATAGCACCTAACTGGAAATCTTAAGTCAACCTTTTCAGAGTCAGCTTTGCAAAAGAAAGGACTTATGTTAGAGAATTTGAAAATAACTCTTTTCTTTTGTGGTATTGGGGGTTGAACCCAGGGCCTCATGCCTGCATGCTTTGCAAGTGCTGGGCCACTAAGCTGCACCCTCAGCCCATTTTTTTTACTTTTTGAGACAGGGTCTCGCTAAATTACGCAGACTGCCTCTGGTCTCGAACTTGCGATCCTCCTGCCTCCGCCTCCCGAGCCGCTGGGATTACAGGCATGCGCCACCGCGCCTGGCACAAAATAACTCTTTTATAACATGTCCAATTTATTTCTTCATCCATAATTTCCTAAAGAAGGACCTTGAGTATCAGCTGACACCCGCAGAAAAAAGGATGTCACATCAATTCCAGACTTTTTACTCTAATAAACGTGGTAAGAAGGGCTAGGGATGCGGCTCACTGGTTGAATGCTTGCAAAAAGCATGCATGAGGCCCCAGGTTCATCCCCCCAGCACTGAAAAAAAAAAAAAAAAAAAGTGATAGGAAGTCCTGCATTCAGTGGTTTGCTTACAGATGTTTAACACCTGGCTCTCTAGGGGGGTGCTGGTCCATTCTAAGCTATTAAAGTTGGCTAGAAGTGTGCACCATTACCTACCATTTCCACCACACAGATATAATAGACACAAATAACCTTACAGGTGGCCAAATGTAGTAGTGTAATTTGAATAATTAGGAAGTGGTACATTTTGCATGTTTTTAATGCAACTTATTTCATTATAAATATATGTTAACTTTGTTAGCCTACAGCGGTACCACTGTGGTGTCTGATCCCATCAGATCTCAGAAGCTAAGCAGGGTCTGGCCTGGTTAGTACTTGGATGGGAGACTGCCTGGGAACACCAGGTGCTGTAGGCTTAGGAGAAAGACCCTGTAACCCACTCCCAAAAAACAATCTGCCATTGAAAACCCTATGAATAGCAGAGATGCACTGACAATAGTGTTTCATCTGTTGTACGTAAGGGTCACCATGAGTCAGACACCAATTCCACGGTACCTAATAACAACAAGAAACAACAATATATAACTTGTTGTTAGGTGCCATTGAGTTGGGTCCAACTCATAGGAACCCTGTGTACAACAGAATGAAACATTCCTTGACACTGGGCCTGGTTTTGGGATTGTTTAGGGACTAGCCTGCCAGGTCCTTGTCCCATTTTTGTGGGGTTAGGGACAGAACCCAGGTCCTCAGAGAGCACAGAATAGCACTCTACCAATGGAGCTAAACCCCAGCCCCATATAGAACAATTTTCAATAATGGCTATGTTCAACAACTAACTTGCAAGACCAGCACAGTGGCGCACGCATGTAATCCCAGTGGCTTGGGAGGTGGAGGCAGGAGGATCACAAGTTCGAGACCAGAGGTAGTCTGCATAACTAAGTGAGACTCTGTCTCAAAAAGAATAAAAAAAAAAAAAAGGGCTAGGGGTGCAGCTCAGTGGTCCAGCACCTGCAAAGCATGCAAGCATGAGGCCCTGGGTTCAACCCTCAGTACCACAAAACAAACAAAAAAAAAAACTAACTTGTGAATTTTCTGTGAGCCCTATAATAATCAGCTCTTACGAGCCAGCACACGATGTCTCTACATCCTGATGAAACCAAAGCAAAGCAGAAGCAGAGCCCAGTGGGCTGTGGTCAGACATACCCAACCGGAAGGGAGCTTCTGAACCAAGTCCTTCACTGACCTCTGTGTGCAAGTCACCTGACTGGGCATCTCATTTGTTACCTCTCATTTAGAACCACAGCAACCTTTTAAAGTAGATTTTATCACTCAGAATTTACAGAGGCGGAGCCTGAGGCACCAGTGAACTGCTTCCCAGATGTTAATGTGCATGAAAATCGCTGGGGATCTTGTTATAAGGCAGGGTCTGGTCCAATCAGTCAGCGTGAGCCTAAGAGTCTCCATCTTTACCCAGATCCCACAAGAGGCTTGTCCACCCTCCATCCATGCTCATTGTCTTGGCCTCATTCTAAGTGGCAGGCAGCTAAAGAACTTAGCAACTGGCCATCCTGGGCACCCACCCATCACCTCTTATTTCATCTGCTTGTTTTTGAGAAACCACTTAAGTGATTCTGTTATGGGGGCTGGGAGGGTGAAATATTATCTCAGAGCTCCAAAATTTCTCCTAGCCATGCCTTATTTTTTTAAATGGTATTGTATCTTTACCTGGAAAATGTCCATCAATGAAGTCTCTCTGCATGGTGGATTTGGGTTCCTTGTTTGGAGTCCCAAATAATGAATATTCTCTCTCCCTCTATATAAAAGATTTTACCCACCTATAGGAGTATCAGGAGCTGGGATTTAGCTCCATTGGTAGAGCGCTGTTCTGCATTCTCTGAGGTCCCAAGTTCGATTCCCAGCACCACAAAAATAGGAGAAGGACGTAGCAATCCACTCCCGAGGCAATCCCAAAACAAACAGCCATTGAAAACCCTAGAAGAGTCGCTATGAGTCAGACACGACTCCATGGCACCTAACAACAACAACACAGGAGCATCATTGTGGCATTTTATTGTGTGCCTGAATCAGCGATGGGTGTGGAAGCATTACAACTTGAGCAAATGTTTATGGATTATAAACTCTGAGGAAAGGTGGGAAAATAGGAAGAAAGGCTGAAAATTAAGTGAGGTGAGACTCTGAAAGACTTTGAATTAAAGGCCAAGGTTTTACCTAGTCCACTGGGGACCCACTGATGAACAATTAAGAGATGACTTGGGCAAAACAGAGTTTTAAGTTTAATTTACATTAATTACTAACAAGACCTCTTGAGTTTCAAATGTCAGATTTAAAACATTAACATTCTAAAATAATTATTAATGATGTTGTGGATTATTTTCAAATGGTTAGTTAATATTTGAAATAGTTGCTAGGACATAGTTGTCCATTAATAAGAGAAGCAATTACAAAATATTCAGACACCTTTAGAATGGGCAATCCTAATGATAAACATCCATTCCAGTTGAAGTGAAGAAACAAAGATTAGATATTAGATATTATTTTCTACAAAACTTTGTTTTGTTTTGTTTTGTTTTGCAGTACTGGGGGTTAAACCCAGGAACTTGCACTTGCATGCTCTGCAAGTGCTGGACTACTGAGCTGCACCCCCAGCCCATTTTTTTTACTTTTTTTTTTTTTTTTTTTGAGACAGGGTCTCGCTAAGTTACGCAGACTGCCTCTGGTCTCAAACTTGAGATCTCCTGCCTCCGCCTCCCGAGCCACTGGGATTACAGGCGTGCGCCACCGTGCCTGGTTTACAAAACATTTTTGAAATACCATTAACAGTAACATTGGGGTGTCTTTATTTTTTGTAGCACTGGAGGGGTAAACTCAGGGCTTTTTGCATAATAGGGAAGTGCTGTACCATAGAGCTGCACCCCTAGCCTCTCTTATTTATTTGTTTATTTACTTATATAGAGACAAGGTCTCACTAAGTTGGACAGGCTGCTCTGGCCTGGCATTCATGATCCTCCTGCCTCAGCCTCCCAGGTCACTGGAATTACAGGCATGCACCATGGTGCCTGGCATTAGGATATCTCTTGGAGGACTACTAGGAGGACAGGAGGAAAAAGTGACTGAACCCCAAGTCAGCTCTCTGAAAGTCAGCTGTTAGTCCATTTTCCGTTACTATACTGTAATACCTGAGGCTGAGTGATCATAAAGAAAGGAGGGTTCATTAGCTCACAGTTCTGGAGGCATGGCCCTGCCATCAGCCCAGCTCTGCTGAGGATCTCATGGCAAATGGCACCATAGTGATGGGAGGTTGAGTGAGAGGGAGAGATCACACCATAAGATGGGAAGCCAGAGAACAACTCAGGGACCTGGATTGCTCTTGTGCCAACCTACTCTCTCAAGAATTAATTCAGGAGTCGGGCACAGTGGCACATTCCTATAATCCCAGTGACTGGGGAGGCGGAGGCAGGAGGATCGCAAGTTCAAGACCACAGGAGTCTGTGTAATTTAGTGAGACCCTGCCTCAAAAAGTAAAAAAAAAAAAGGTGGGGGGAGGGCTGAGGGTGCAGCTCAGTGGTCCGGTACTTGCACAGCATGCAAGCGTGAAGCTCTGGGTTCAACCCCCAGTACTGAAAAAAAAAAAAATTAATTCAGGGTCCACAAGAAGCACCTTAGTTCCCTCTGACAGCAGCACTCCAATGACCTAAGGCTCTCCCAGTAGGCTCCACCTCTCAGAGCTTCACCAACTCCCAACATCACCCTGCCAAGGATCAAGTTTGCAACACACAAATCTAAAGCATAAGATCAGCTCTGCAGACAGAGGAAGGGCAGGGAAGGCTAAGAGCTGAGCTCTTTCTCTGTAATAGCTCACCGAATCCTGTTGCTGGCTGCTCAGTGAGGTCTTTTCCACGTGAAGAGACTGAGTAAGGAAGCTGGGTGTGGTGGCACATGCCTGTAATCCCCGCGGCTTGGGAGGTAGAGGCAGGAGGGTTGCAAGTTTGAGACCAGAGGCAGTCTGCATAACTTAGCGAGACCCTGTTTCCAAAAGAAAAAAAAAGGGCTGAGGGTACAGCTCAGTGGTCCAGCACTTGCAGAGCATGCAGGCATGAGGCCCTGGGTTCAACCCCCAGTACCACCAAAAAAAAGAAAAAAGAAAAAGAGAGATTGAATAAGGTTGAATAACTTGAATATCTTGCCCATGTTATAGCAAGCGGGAAGGCCATGATCAAGCCCAGGCTGCCACTTTGTTCCTCTATTCTGTGTACTGGGACAACTTGCCAGGTCTCCAGACTGATGAAACATCTGTCCTTCAAATAAAAAATGTCAAACCATCCTACCAAGGTGCTCCACAACACGCACTGTGGAATGGTAACGTGTGATACCAAAGTGTTTCCATGGAGACACGTGAAGACCACAAAGTCCAAAGGCACTGTTGACTGTGGCTGGGGGTGTATCCTGGGTGTTAAACGTTCTTTCTCCCAAACCAAAGGCCTTCTTGAGTGGGCAATTGGGTGAGACTGTTGATGCAGAGGCCCCAGCTCACAGGATGCTATAAAACATGGCCAGGCCCATGGGGCATTCAGCACTGGTGGCCAGAACGGATAAAGCCCTCCCTGAATCCCCACCATGGTGTAGGACTAAGAGGGTATTTTGGCCCTGGGGTGCAGGGGCACATTGTGTTTTAAGCTTCTCTGTAATATGCTAATGTTGTTGTTGTTAGGTGCCATCGCGTCAGTATCCGACTCATAGTGATCCTACCTACAACAGGGGAAACACTAGTGTCAGTGCTTCTCTGCTGTTCATAGGGTTTTCAATGGCGAATTGTTTTTTGGGAGGGGGTTGCCAGGTCCTTCTCCCAAGCCTACAGCACCTTGTGTTCCCAGGAAGTCTCCCATCCAAGTACTAACCAGGCCTGACCCTGCTTAGCTTCTGAGATCTGACGGGATCGGATTCCACAGGGCTACGGCTACAGGCCGATGTGCTGACAGAAAGTCCTAAAGAGAACTGAAGTCAGGATTCTCTCTGTGCATATTGATCCACACCCCAATAATTTAATCTGATTTTGATTAGATTTCTATAATTCCCATCACTTTTCTCCCAACTGTCATGCACGGAACTGAAGTCCACTCCTTTCTTGGTCCTCCCTGCAGGTTTGGCCGGAAGCTCTGCCTGTTGATCACCGTCCTCATCAACGCTGCCTCTGGGGTGCTCATGGCTGTCTCCCCTAACTATACGTGGATGTTGATCTTTCGCTTGATCCAAGGACTGGTCAGCAAAGCGGGCTGGTTAATCGGCTACATCCTGAGTAAGAGGGCTTTGGCACCACTGCTGTGCCCACGGGGACTTTTCTGCCAGAGAGTGGTCAGGTAGGGGCTGGGTAGAAACATGGACCCACCTTCGAGACAATGTTGACCTTTATTCCTCATCAAAAATTTTTCCTATTTTTTATTTTGTTATTTTATTTTATTTTACTTTATTTTTGGCATTTTGAGATAGGGTCTCACTATGTAACCCAGGCAGGCCTCCAACTTGTGGCAATCCTTCTGCTTCTACCTCCTGAGAGCTGGGATTCCGGTTGTGCACCACCACACCTGGCCAAAATGAATTTTTAAATATTTCCATCAGTTCTGTATTCCTACTATGAAAAGAGGGAGAAGGACCTGGCAACCCACTCCCAAAAAACAATCCACTATTGAAAACCCTATGAATAGCAGAGAAGCACTGACAGTAGTATTTTGCCTGTTGTACATAGGGTCGCTATGAGTCAGATACCAACTTGACAGCACCTAACAACAACTATGAAAAGAAAACAATGAAGGCACCCAGATTCCTATATAGCTCTTTTGAGATTTTCGTTTTCTGGACCCTGTTGTGTTATGTGGAAGGAAAGTCTAGCAGACCAAGCCCAACCAGATAGAAAATTCAGTGATGAGAGATGTTGGATGTGCATGTTTAGAACTTTGCATACCTCCATTCTGGTTAACCACAGTTATCTTCAATTTATAGTCAAGGACACTCAGAAGGCAAGCATTGTGCTGGCCCGAGGTTATTCAGCGAGCCATTTGTAGAGACTGAGACATAATTACACCCTATTAACTAGGAGCCAGAGTGGCAGTTAAGGTCCATGAAGTGTAAGAGGATATTTGAATTCTAATAGCCCAGCATCTTTATAGCAATATTAAGAAAAATCATCACAGCCCGGCAAGGTGGTGCATGCCTGTAATCCCAGAGGCTCGGGAGGTGGAGGCAGGAGAATCGCAAGTTCGAGACCAGAGGCAGTCTGTGTAATTTAGCGAGACCCTGTCTCAAAAAGTAAAAAAAATGGGCTGGGGGTGCAGCTCAGTGGTCCAGCACTTGCAAAGCATGCAAGCAGGAGACCTTGGGTTCAACCTCCAGTACCACAAAAAAAGAAAGAAAGAAAGAAAAGAAAAAGAAAAGAAAAGAAAACAGAAAAATCATCACCATAATTAGACTTCATCATCAGTTTCCCTTTGGCTACGTTGCCATAGCATTTATACAAAGGGAAATGGACATTTTGAAGTGAAAATAATAAAAAAGTTCTCATTGTACACGCGAAAACTAGAATATGTGTAACTTCACAGTTTTACCTGGTGACATTAACTTGAGAGACTTCGTGACAGGAAGAAGACATAGTACTTAAGCACTATTCCTGCCAGGGTAGACACATAGTAAGTGTTTGTTCAACAAAGGGGTAACATGTGCAGCTACTCCACCACGGATTTGGTTTCTAGAACACCCTGTATGGAGAAACATGTAGAATTCAATTCTGTAAACATGCATTTCAGCAAAAGTTAATCTCAGCCTCCTCTCTCTCATTTATTCTCCAGTTCCTCTCCGTACACCTTGTTACTCCACCTCTTCCCACCTACCTCCCCCAAACTCACTCATGACCGCAGTCACTTTGAAAGATAGGTATTTGCATTTATTGAGCTCCTGCACCATTTTATTTAGTAAATTGATCTTTTTAAGCACTTAGGATAATTAGCAGTAATTTATAGAAATATTTTTCGGGTGCATTTCTCTTCAGTTTATAAGCAGTTGAAGTCTTTAACATGTTTGCCAAACATTCAAAGCAAAAACTGTGGCTTATAGAACATCTGGGACTTCAGTTCTAGTAGGACTGTCATATAAAAACAATTATCCCCTAACTCCACGTACATAGAACTCATACATCTGCCGTGAGGCAGTTATAGGATAGAAAAAAAGCAGATTATTACACCATGTACAAAAATGCACCAGTGAATTGGGTCTTGAAGAGTAAAAAGCCCTGATTTGCAGTGTTTTCTGATTTCCAAGGTGTGAATACCCTCACCATGGTAGATATCAAGATAACAATGGGTTTAACAACCCACTTACAAAATGCTGGAAAATTTTAAAACGGGTTCACACAAGCCAGCCCTAGCTGATTCCAGCCCACTGCTGGGTTTCTAAGCCATTTACACAAAGGAACAGATTCCCAAGGAAAATGTTTAGCTCTGTAAGAGAACGCGTTATATTCAGGCGTTCATTTATGTAGAAATCACCTATGACAATTTTTGATTCATTTATTTGCATCTTGAGTTATCACTGCCTGGTTATTTATTAGATCAAAATGTTGCCTTTATCTGGAATGCAGTTGCATTTGCCCTGAAGTTATTCTATAAATAAAATATTTTTGCTCCTGTTGGCAGGCCTTTAACTCTATAGCTAATTTAGGACAATAGAGTTTCTATTAATTAACATAATGGTAATAATTACAGTAAAACAACCATCCAGGAACATTTACAATTATTCAGAGCTGTGTAGAAAACCCTAGAACTGGGTCTGTATTTTTGAGGTGAGCATTCTGGCTTTCTTATCTCTAGAAGTCCACTCACTTCGGTGCTGAATTGCATTGACCATTCAGACTCTCTCTGCAGTTACAGAATTTGTCGGGCTGGGCTACCGCAGAACGGTGGGGATTTTTTACCAAGTGGCCTTTACGGTTGGGCTCCTGGTACTGGCGGGGGTGGCATATGCCATCCCTCACTGGAGGTGGCTGCAGCTTACAGTGACTCTGCCCAACTTCTGCTTCCTTCTCTATTACTGGTAAGTCCCTTTGGAATACAAAGGAGATGCGTCAAAATAATTTGTTTTGTCAAAAAGTCTTCCTTTCCTTCCTTCTTTTGTTTTGTCAAAAAGTCTTCCTTGGTAGAGACTTTAGGATGGAGAAGGCAGAGCATGTCACTCATATCACCACTTCCCCAAATCCGTGTCCAAGGCAGACATCCCCAATCAATCCCAGGAGTGATTATTTCAATATGGCACTCCAGACAGACCATATCAATCAATCAGAGTTACTCAAGCAGGTAAAATATATTTGTCATTCCTACCCAAGGGAATCACCCATGCCGGCAGGTTAGCGGGGAGTCTTCCCAAAGCACAAGGAACTCAGAAGGGGGAGGAGGTCATGAGTTCAGCTTTGGGCATGCGGAATTTGAGGAGCTGAGGGGGTGTCACATGCACCTAACCCAGGACCAGGGAAACTTAAGGATCTGGAATTCACGTAAATTTCTTGTATATCTTTGTTGTCACAGTGGGGATGATGAAATTTCTCAGGGGAAGTGAATAGAGTTGGGAAAGAGATAGAGCCAGAACCCAAGAAATCACCAGTCTGAAAACTGAGCAAAAACAGGAGCTGAGACCAAAGATCAGAGAGAAAGGGGGCGCTACAGGCTCAGAGGTGGGTATGGAGGTCACAGGCTCCCCCCACTGAGCCTCTCCTGCTGCCTGCTGAGGTCTGATTGGACCTCCCCCTGGGCTCACGCATCTCTGAAGTCTTCCGTGTCACTATTGGCTGGCCTCCACTGCTGAGTAGCAGCTGCATTACTTGATTGGCTCAGGACACTGCTGGCTCTTTGAGATCAGCAAACACAGGGGCCCTGTGGTCGGCTCCCTGTCCCAGGCTGGGATTCCCGCAATAGGGCTTGGATGGATGAGTGTCCAGCCTTTGCTTGAACAAAGATAACCCTTATTTTATCATCGAGCCAACCACTTACTATGGAATGAACCCAAAGTTGGTATTCAGAAGACTGTGGACTGACACCGAATTTCCACTCCTCCGCTTTTTACCCAGTGTTCCTAGTTCTCTAAAAGATCAATTGTGTTCTATCCAGCAGCTCCTTAACGTTTTGGGCAAGCTCTGGATCCACCCCCACTTCCCACCTGTAGGCTGTTCAGGTTCTTGTCTTCTTGGAACTGGGTCCCAAGTCCTACCTTCTTGGCCCCCCGCCCCCTAGCTCAGGCAACAGGCGCCCAAGCTGACTCTGGATTTCCTGAAGAGTGGGCGGCTGCACCTGCTCCCAAGTACCAGGGAGCAGCTAGAAAACACGGTGGCGCACACCTGTAATCCCAGCGGCTCGGGAGGCGGAGGCAGGAGGATCGCAAGTTCGAGACCACAGGCAGTCTGCGTAATTTAGCGAGACCCTGTCTCAAAAAGTCAAAAAAATGGGCTCAGTAGTCCTGCAGAGCATGCAGGCGTGAGGCCCTGTGTTCAACCCCCAGCACCGCAAACAACAACAACAACAACAACAACAACAAATGCCCCTACAGTGTCACAACATGAGCCTTGGGTGGGGTGTGGCTGAGCTCCCTGTCTGGACCTTAGTCTTGGTGGGCGGAGCTGCCCAGGCTCCTCCCCCCTGGCACTCCGCCTAAGCCTCTGCCCCGGGGTCTGGTGAGAGCACCTTCCATCCCACAACGATGACCACAGCCAGGTTTCCCACCTTGACTCCGAGGGCTCCCAGACGTGAGGCCGAGGCCGAGTCCTGCCCAAGGACTTGCAAGCGCTACCTGTACGCCCATAGATCACGCTCAGACCATGTAGCCTGGCTTTCCCACTCCACCTCCACCCTACCTAAATGCGTCCCTCAGTTTGGGAAACCGGCTTTTGGCATCTTATCTCCTCTCACAGAACTTGCTTTCCTTGATGACAGCTTGGCCACCTCTGTCACTTCTCAGACCATCACAAAGCCGAAAGCCCCCCATGGCCTCATTCCCCTGAGGACCACGTTGGACCCTCCATTGCACCCTGCTTTGCAGTTTGCCCCACACAATTCTCAGAAACTCTGAAGAGGGAGCCCGAGGCGGCTTCCTGGAGGAGGCTGACCACAAGTCAGCCTTTGAGGGAGGAAAGAAGTGCCTACGCCCCGGTACTGCACCTTCTCTATCCATTTTGCAGATTCAGCCGAACCTCACTGAGTAAAACCTCGAGGACATCTCATGATGAAGATGGGGGGTGGGGTGCAGCAGGATTTCCCCTTCCTCTGCATTGTGCCCTAGGTGCATCCCTGAGTCTCCCCGGTGGCTGATCTCCCAGAACAAAAACACGGAAGCCACGAGGATCATTAAGCACATCGCAAAGAAAAATGGAAAATCAGTGCCAGCCTCTCTTCAGGTGAGCCAGGGCCTCAGGTATCCAGTAGGGGATGGTGCGAAGGGAAGGCGGGAGAAACCACGCCCCCTAGCAGCCCCACCAGGGTGCCCTGGAAGGAGCCCACCGCCTCGCGTGGGGCCTACCCGTAGGGAAATGGGATAGAATATTTCACATATAAGATTTGTGATTCCGTGGGAGAATACATTACATAAAGGCAGACGTTACATTTAAGTTTGTTGTTATTGTTAGGTGCCGTCAAGTTGGTATCCGACTCATAGCGACCCTGTGTACAACAGGCGAAACACTAGTGTCAGTGCTTCTCTGCTGTTCATAGGGTTTTCAATGGCTGATCGGTTTTGGGGAGTGGGTTGCTGGGTCCGTCTCCCAAGCCTACAGCACCTGGTGTTCCCAGGCGGTCTCCCATCTAGGTACTAACCAGGCCCGACCCTGCTTAGCTTCCGAGATCTGACGGGATCGGATGCCACAGGGCTATGGCTGCAGGCTTTACATTTAAGGGGAGCCAGAAATCATCTAAAAAGTCAATTGGGAGCTTGTGTCTTGTGCAACTCAAGGCTTCGCTGGCTGCTCCACGTTAGCAGCCATTGCCCTGTTCACCTTAACTTCAAGTGTCCCCAGGTCAGATTCCTGGATCCGTAAAACGGTTCTTGGAACACAAATAATTTCACAGAATCTTAAACTTTAGTGGTAGAATTTGTTTCAAACTGTTGTACACGGTCTCCTGTCTTCTTAAACAGAATCAGGTTACCACGGCGGTGATTTGTTCTGTGGTTTGAGGTTTGCCTTTGGTCCCTCTCCCCACTTTGAACTCAGACCTTGTCATCTGATAGCGGTTAGGAAGGAGGAAATGAACCGGATCAGAAAATTAAGTTGTGAGAAGAGTCAATCATTTCTGAACGAAGAGCTACAACAGATTGTTGTTGTTGTTGTTGTTAGGTGCCGTCGAGTTGGTATCCATCTCATAGCAACCGTCTGTACAACAGGGGAAACACTATTGTCAGTGCTTCTCTGCTGTTCATAGGGTTTTCAATGGCAGATTGACTTTTGGGAGGGGGTTGCCACGTCCTTCTCCCAAGCCTACAGCACCTGGTGTTCCCAGGCGGTCTCCCATCCAGGTACTAACCAGGCCCGACCCTGCTTAGCTTCCGAGATCTGATGGGCTTGGAAGCCACAGGGCTATGGCTGTAGGTTTACAACAGATTAGCGATGAGAATTTGAGATTTAAGCAGGGCGTGTGGCACATGCCCGTAATCCCAGAGACTTGGGAGGTGGAGGCTGGAATATCAGGGGTATGAGGCCAGAGACAGCCTGCATAACTTAGTGAGACCCTGACTCAAAGTTTAAAACCAAGCCGGGCGCGGTGGCGCACGCCTATAATCCCAGCCGCTTGGGAGGCGGAGGCAGGAGGATCGCAAGTTGGAGACCAGGGGCAGTCTGAGTAACTTAGTGAGACCCTGTCCCAAAAAAAAAGTAAAAAACAAAACAAAAAAAAATGGGCTGAGGGTGCAGCTCAGTGGTCCAGCACTCTCGAAGCATGCAAGGGTGAGGCCCTGGGTTCAACCCCAGTACTGCAAAAGGAAAAAAAAAAAAATTTTTTTAAATGGCCTGAGAGTGCAGCCCAGTTGTAAAGCACTTGCAAAGTATGTGTGAGACCCTGATTTCAACCCTCAAGTACTGAAAAGAAAAAAAAAAATTTGACATTTACACAACATTGTTGTTGTTCGAGGTGCTGTAGAGTAGGTATCCGACTCATAGTGACCCTCATAGGGTTTTCAATGGCTGACTGTTCCAGGATTGCCTTGGGAGTGGATTGTCAGGCCCTTCTCCCATTTTTGCAGCTGGGAATTGAACTCTGGTCCTCAGAGACTGCAGCGCAGCACTCTACCAACTGAGCTAAATCCCAGCCCATTACACAACATTAAGTGAGGGCTTTTGGGCACATTTCTGAATGAAGCACCCTTTTCTGAGTATCTTGAGTTTCTTGAGTTTCTGAATGGGTGCCCTTTTCCTTCCCTTCCTCCTTGTTTCTGGATGGTTGGAACGTATATCCCACCAATGACTGGGGTGGCCAGTTTTTGGCTTTTATATTCTTGCAGTGAATGGACAGGACATCAATCACAGGTGAGTCCCAGTCTGGCCAGAGGAGATGAAGTTCAGGAGATGGAGATAATAGGGTCACTGTCACAGTCTGGCTTGTGACTGTTCTTTCTCACACTGTCACAAGTCCCTTTCGGGAAGGAGTAGAGAGTCTCACTTCCACACCTACAACCTGCCTTATTCCAGAACAAGGCTACTCTGATGTTACCCTCTGTGCGCAGGTCACCTGGGAACAGGTCACCTTGTGAAAAGGCAGATTCCTGTCAGTCTGTCTCCCAGTACTTTATCTAGCAAGCTCTAGGCAATGCCAGCGCTGGTCTGAATGTCAAGGTCCTATGCCTGGCTCTCCTGTCTGATGGGTCCCAAAGGGGTCCAGATAGGGGCTTCAGGGCCACATGTTAGGAAGGAGGAAATGAACCCAATCAGAAAATTAAGTTGCGAGAAGAGTCGATCATTTCTGAATGAAGAGCTACAATAGATTAGCAATGAGAATTTGAGATCCCCAATGATTCCCAACTGCCCAATGATTCCCAATTGCACCTTACAAATCATATTGCTTTTGATTTGTGCTGTGAGTTACCTTGTTGTTGTTAGGTGCCATCGAGTTGTGCCCAACTCATAGCGACCCTTACAGGGTTTTCAATGGCTGATTATTTCAGAAGTGCCTAGGGAGTGGACTGCTGTATCCTTCTCCCATTTTTGTGGTGCTGGGAATCAAACTCAGGACCTCAGAGACTACAGAGCGGCACTCTATCAACTGAGCTAAATCCCAGCCCGTGAGTTACCTAACTTCTTTGTATTCCAGCTCCTCTTCTGCAAAATGGGCTGAAAAAATAGATCCTAACTTCTAGGATTTTTATAAAGGTTAAATAAGACAAGGTGTGCTCCATATTGGACAGAGCCCATGATGGGTACTCAATCAGTATGAATATTGCTGCTGTTGCCTGGAGGACTCAGGGCCACCTCCATTCAATAGACACAGCCCTGCCTACTGATCTTCCCCTAGAGCCTGAGGGCGGATGAGGAAGTTGGTGAGAAGCTGAACCCTTCCTTTCTTGACCTGGTCAGATCGCCTCAGATAAGGAAACACACTTTGATCTTGATGTTCAACTGGTAAGATATTCCGTTTTGTTTCGTTTTTACTGTAAAATTCCTCCAAATTCATTTAGCCATAAGCACTCACGTTAAGGGAGCAAGCAAGGGCACCCACAAAACACAAACTAAGCCCAGCCTTAGCTTCAACTCAGGACAGCAGTATGTGGCTGGTGAATAGCCAATCTTCCTGACAATATTTTTCTTAGCTAAATGTTGAAGTCAGCTTATAATCCTTAAGTGAAGATGAGGCAGGCTCAGCTTGGCTTCATCTTAGAATCACCTGGGAGGTTATAAAATACGAAGGCCAGGCCCTCATCAGACCCTCATCTCCAGAAACTGATTTGATTGCCAGGCACTCAGTGTGCAGGCCTGTAATCCCAGAGGCAGGAACATGGTGAGTTCGAGCCCAGAGGCAGCCTGTGCAATTTAGCGAGACCCTGTATCAAAATAAAGAATATCTTAAAACATGGGCCAGGGGTGCAGCCCCGTGGTTGAGCACTTGGAAAGTATGCATGAGGCCTGGGGTTCAACCCCTAAGTACTACCAAAATAAAAAAAAAAGAAAGAAAGAAAGAAAGAAAAGAAAAAAATGAAAGAAGAAAGAAAAGAGGAAGGAAGGAAGAAATGAGGGAAGGAAGGGAGGAAGGCTGAAAGGAAAGAAGGAAGGAAAAAACTGACTTAATTGGCCTGGGGTAGAATCCAGTAACCGATAGTCTTTAAATTCTCCAGGTGATTCGAATAGATAGCCAAATTGACAACTGTTGGTATAGGTTAGTTGGCCTTGAATGTCAATCTCTGCAAGAATGGGTCAGGTTTTTTTTTTTTTTCCTTTTGTACGTGGAAAATAAATATAAACTCACGAGGAGAGCAGTGCCCTGGGTCCACAATCGGAGCTTGAGCTTCGCAGGGTGGCTATGAGAGTGGCGGCCGTCCTGGGGAGCCCGTCGTCTCTGGGCAGACCTGCTTCCAATCAGCCAGCGCTGCACCTCACACCAGAGCGGGACACCTGTCCTCGCTGGCAAAAGCAAAGCTCATTGCGGTATTGCGTGGCAAAGGCGGCTTTGGGCCTGGCCTCCACCTCCTCCTTTCTCAGTAACTATGACTCTTTCCAGTCATCCTCCCATTTCCCAACACACATGATTATTTTCAGTTAACAAAACTAGAGACATTGTAGCCAGGTGCTGTGGCGCACGCCTGTAACCCCAGCAGCTGGGGAGGCAGAGGCAGGAGGATCGCAAGTTCGAGACCAGAGGCAGTCTGTGCAATTTAGGGAAACCCTGTCTCAAAAAAAGTAAAAAAAAAAAAAAAAAAAAAAAAAAAAAAAAAAAAAAAAAAAATGGCTGCAGCTCAGTAGTCCAGCACTTGCATAGCATGCAAGCTCGAGGCTCTGGGTTCAACACCCAGTACTGCAAAAAAGAAACAAAAACCAAAAAAACTAGAGACATTGTGCAAAGGTCGTTTGCATGAGGCCAGAGGAGAAATCGTGAGGGAAGGGTGATGTTCTCATTTGGCCTTCTGTCTCCTGACGTCTGAATTGTCAATGCTTTTGATCCCAACTGCTTTAGAAGAGCACAAAGAGAGAAATGCTCTACAGCCATGAAAAGCCTGGGGTCGTTTCACTAAGCCAGTCCCTGTGTTAGGTCAGTCTTCTTTGTTTTCCATTTGGCCAGGGAATGCTGCCCTCATTTCTTTCCCTGACCCTGATTCTCGGGACACAGCCAACCACCGAAGTGGACCAGCTAGGGTAAAATTCATGGGATCGAGGGGACAGCAGTGAAGAGGTCACCCCTGCCCCAAACCCCATCTTCCCACATGTTCTCCTTTCCATGGTGAGCGTTTGGGGCTTCGCCTGACCACGGCTCTTCTCTCTGCTCAGGTTCACAAGCTCCATTCTCTACCAGGGCCTCATCATGCACATGGGCCTCGCAGGGGACAACATCTACCTGGACTTCTTCTACTCTGCACTGATGGAATTCCCGTCCGCCTTCATCATCATCCTCACCATAGACCGCGTTGGTCGCCGTTATCCTTGGGCTCTGTCCAATATGGTGGCAGGGCTGGCCTGTCTGGCTTCAGTATTCATCTCTGATGGTAAGTTTTATGCCAAGTTGGGGTCATGTCCCCAAGGCCTTAAGACAGAGCGCCATGGCGTTTTGAAAGGAAGACGATGGAATGTATTATCCAGATCTCTTTGGAAAGACAGAGGGCAATATCCGGGACCTTCCTGAGTAAACCCACTGCCCTTGAGAACTGTTACATCCACCCAGCTGTGCCCTGCTGGGACAGAACAAGAGAGGCTCTGGAGACCCAAGCTATCGGCCACAGAGCTGGCCTAGACCAGAGAGCATGGGCTGTGGGGAGAGAAGGCCCAGAGTCAAGGTCTCACTCCAGAACTTTCCGGGCAATTTCCTTGACCTTCTGCAAAGTAAATGGGAAAACTCATGTGTAGCAGTGAGCAAGTATACAGAGCCTTCCTTTCCTTGTAAGATGCTTTCTGGGAGCAAACGCTTAAGAAACAGAATCCTAGCTGGGCGTGGTGGCGCATGCCTGTAATCCCATCGGCTCGGGAGGCAGAGCCAGGATGATCGCAAGTTCGAGACCAGAGGAAATCTGCATAACTTAGCAAGACCCTGTCTCAAAAAAGTAAAAAAAAAAAAAAAAAAGAAAAAAAATGGACTAGGGGCGCAGCTCAGTGGTCCAGCACTTGCAAAGCATGCAGGCACGAGGCCCCTGGGTTCAGACCCCAGCACCGGAAAAAAAAAAAGGAAAGAAAGAAAGAAAGAGAGAGAATCCTTTTAGCCATGTGAGCTTGGTTTGCATCCTTCATAGCATAGCAATTACTGAAAATATGCCCAGAGTTTGCTGTTTCTCTAGGGTGACCTCTATAAAGTTGCCCCCGCTTTGGAAACTGACATCATCCTGCTGTCGTGAACAACGGAGATCTAAAGTTAAGAGAGTCTTAGAAGCAAAACTATGCAGACGAGATTAGCAGTTGCCAAAGAAGGATTTGGGAGGGCTTGTGTGGGCAGAGGACAGAAGTCTCTTAGGGCAGCAAAAATCCTCTGGGTGACACTATAATGGGGGATACCTCCTATCACGCATTTGTCCAAACAGATAGAATGGGCACCACCAACAGTGGCTCCTAATGTAAGCTGTGGACTTTGGGGGACTATGATGTGTCGCTGTAGGTGCATCAAATGTCCCAAATGTGTTGCTCTGTGAGGGGTATTTATACTAGGGGAGGCAACAAATGTGTGGGTGCTGGGGGCATATGGGGGAATCTCTGTTCTTTCCTCTTCATTTTGCTATGAACCTAAAGCTACCTTAAGTCTCGCTGGGTGTGGTGACACACATCTGTGATCCCAGCACTTGGGAGGTGGAGACAGGAGGATCATGAGTTCAAGGCCAGCCTGGGCTGTAAGGAGAGACACTGTCACAAAAAACAAAGAAATGAACAAACACCAAGAAAGTCTTTTTTTTTAAAGATTTTAAAAAGAGAAAGAATGTTCGAATTACCTCTAAGCTTAAAACAGACATGCAGAGGTCGCTGCCATTGCTTTGCACTTCTTGCTTCTCTGGAACATTCTGGAATGTGGGATTTGCGCGCACAAACCTTGCTCGGGAGCACTGATTGGAGACGAGGGATTGTGTGCAGGGTGGCTAAGAGCTGAGCTTTTCCCTCAGATCTACACTGGCTTAAAATCACCGTCGCGTGCTTGGGTCGAATGGGGATCACGATGGCCTTTGAGATCGTTTGCCTGGTCAGTGCTGAGCTGTACCCCACATTCATTAGGTGAGTATGAAGGGGCAGTCAGAACCCTTGGGTTTTGGCGAGACCCACCCCAAGGGCAAGGAGAGCAATCTATACATCTCAAAGCACAGGCTGAGGGGCCGCAGACATTCAAAGGCAGCAGCCGGCACCCGAATTTCCCATCTCACGTATCAGCCAAGTGAGAACAGAAGGAATTGCGAGAGCTGGACCACCACAGGGCCAGGGGAGGGAGGGATGGCGCAGCGCGGCCGGGTCCACAGCCAGCACACAGGAAGGCCAGGGGGTGGAAGGAAGAAGCAGAACCTGCTCCCGCCCCATCTGGAAGTTTATAGAAAACAAGGACTATGGATGGACTGATGTGCGTTTATCATTTTCATCCATTGAAAATAACAGGAGAGATCTTTCTCAGTTCTCAGATGTTTTAATCCTTTGGGGACGCATTTATTTGGGAGCGGGCGGGAGGTAACTCCTGCACTGTGGCGAGGTAAAAAGTTAAGCCAGTTTCCTGTGATCTAGGAATCTCGGTGTCCTCGTGTGTTCCTCAATGTGTGACATTGGCGGCATCATCACACCCTTCCTGGTCTACCGCCTCACGGAAGTCTGGCTGGAGTTCCCACTGGTGGTGTTTGGTGAGAAATCCCAATAGATCTCTTAAGACCTCCGTGTCTTCACCTCAAAACAATCAGCATGGCCATTGTGATAGTGGTGGTGTTAGGTGCCGTCAAGTCATATCCGACTCATAGCGACGCTCATAGGGCTTTCAATGGCTGTTTCAGGGTTGCTTTGGGAGTGGGTTGCCATGTCCTACTCCCATTTTTGCGGTGCTGGGAATTGAACTCGGGACCTCAGAGACTGCAGAGTGGCACTCTTCCAACTGAGCTAAATCCCAGCTCAGCATGGCCATTAGTAACTGCTAATTACTAGGAATTAGGAATATCACTAGTGATACTGATCAGTAATACTAATATAGTGCTCATCTGTTAAAGAACTAACTCTAGCCAGGCGCGGTGGCACATACCTATAATCCCAGCGGCTCGGGAGGTAGAGGCAGGAGGATCACAAGTTCGAGACCAGAGGCAGTCTGTGTAAGTTAGCAAGACCCTGTCTCAAAAAGTAAAAAAAAAAAAAAAAAAAAAAAAAAAAAAAAAAAAAAAAAAAAAAAAAAAAAAAAAAAAAAAAATGGGCTGAAGGCATAGCTCAGTGCTCTAGCATTTGCAGAGCATGCAGGCTCAAGGCCCTGGGTTCAACCCCCAGTACCAAAAAAAAAAAAAAAAGAAAGAAAGAAAAAAGAAAAAAGAACTAACTCTACCCACCTCCACGCCCAGAGACAGTAAATACAGAACCCCTTTACTTGATTGCTTCAAAGAGAGGTGGTTAAAACTTTGCAAAGGCAGTTACATTTTAAAAGGTGGCTCACATTTCAAAACCCAGAGGAAACAAAATTCACAATTAAGAAAGTGTGTGATCATGGCAGAGCATCTGTGATGGCCTCGCCCCCTCCCACCGTTGCCATTTGTTGGGCAATTTGATCTTAGGCCATGCATTGTTGTTGTTAGGTGCTGTCGAGTGGGTATACAACTCATAGTGACCCTCTGTACAACAGGGGAAACACTATTGTCAGTGCTTCTCTGCTGTTCATAGGGTTTTCAATGGCAGATTGATTTTTGGGAGGGGGTTGCCAGGTCCTTCTCCCAAGCCTACAGCTTCTGGTGTTCCCAGGCAGTCTCCTATCCAGGTACTACCCAGGCCCGACCCTGCTTAGCTTCCGAGATCTGATGGGATCGGATGCCACAGGGCTATAGCTGCAGGCTAGGCCATGCATAGCACTTCCCATTCTGCTACTGCCAGTGGAGCCAGGAGCAGGTAGAAAGGTCCAGGCACCGAGCCCCTTCCTCCTCCTTCTCTCCGCTCCTCACCCTGCCTGCCTGGCTGGCAGACAGAAAGTGACAGCATCTATCAGATGCTGAACACAAAGTCAGAAAGGGCACAGAGGTCCTGGGCACCGTCACCCATGCCCTGTGCATTCCCTGTGCCCCAGCTGTAGGCTACAGGACAAATGCTTTCTGCACCAACACCTGGGATGTGGCTGCTGCTTCACGCTCACCGGACCCCCTCAGTGCACCGTTTCCATCTCCTTCCAGACCCACTCTGAACCAATTCTCATTTGCATGTGTGCCCCCTTTCCCCGTGGGCATAGCACACTGTTGTAATTTGGAGAGAGAGGATAAGCCCCACCAGCCGATGCACACATGGAAGCGGCCCTTGCTGCTGTCCACACGCTGCACATTGTCCTCCACACTTTCCCAGGTTCGTTTCTTCCCTTCCCTTCCTTTCCCTTCCCTTCCGCTCTAGGGATTTGTGAGGGAGGATGTTTCCACTCCTGCAGATCTGCCAGCAAAAGTTCTGTTATGGCTCAAGTCTAAAATACCCCCAATGGCCATGTGCTAGAACATTTGGTGGTGCTTTGTGTGGAGTTTATGGATCTTTGGGAGGCAGGACTCAGCTTTGCAGAAGAGGTCACTGGGGGCGGGCCATTGGAGATTTTTACCTGGACGCACAGCTCCAGCCACTCTCTGCTTCCTGATCATGATGATGTAAGGTTGTCTGCCATGGGCTTTGCTGCAGGCCCTACCGGATGCTGCAGCCATGCCTGCCCTGCCGCCATCATAGACCGATCCACTAACTGTGAGCTTCCCAATACATATTTCCGCCATAAGTTTGTTTTGGTTGGTTTCCCTGTCGTAGCAGTGACGAGCTGACTAATACAAGTTCCAAGTTGTTAGAATTTCCCCTTGAAACAGGCCCAATGAATTCCTCCATGTTCCAACATCACAAGACAGCCAAAGCTAACAGAACACAAGCTCTTTATCCTGAGATAACTATGGCGTAGCTCCAGAGTTGCTGGCTCTGCTGATGGGACATGCATACTCCAAATCCCTTATTCCCCCAACACTAGCTGGGAGACCTGTCCCAGAGCCCCTTCCTCCTATGGAAGTGTCCCTCACCCCCTGGATTCCTTCCCTCTCTGAGGAGTGAGAGACACCTCCACCTTGGCCACTCCCTTAGGGGGACAATGGGTGGCAGAGGGATCAGCAGGATATTTCTGGTAGCAAATAGGTACTTGCGTTTCTCTAACTACTATTAACTTGTGCAAAGCCCAGACCCAGAGGAACTGCTGGTTGACCCTGACTCATGCCTCACCTTCCCCTGGAAGAGATAAGGGATGTAACTGAAATTCAACATATAAACTCAGGGACAATCCCAATATTGCTTTGGCAAGTAGTTTTATCTTTTGTCCTTGCCAACTTCTACTCTGGTAGGTGGCAGGAAGCATACCTAATAGTTTTACATTTTAGCCTCTCTCTCTTTTCTACCCAATGCCCAGGGGCTAACGGGGGAGTTCAAAGAGCTCTAACACAGTCATCAAAGAGGCCTGAATGTTCTGGTGGAAAGGGCACTGGGAAAATAGATAATGATTATCCTGGGTAATTAGGCTTTGTCTTGACAAATATCAAATACTAAGTGGGTGATAATTTGGTGAAACTATTATTCAGCAGGGGGCTTGGATTTAGCTCAATTGGTAGAGCGCCACTCTGTAGTCTCTGAGGTCCCGAGTTCGATTCCCAGCACTGCAAAAATGTGGCATTCCACTCCCGAGGCAATCCCAAAACAATCAGCCATTGAAAACCCTATGGTGGTCACTATGAGTTGGACACAACTCGATGGCACCTAACAACAACAACAACAACAACAACATTGTTCTGCAGAATTCACTCACTCAGAATTCACTCAGAGACTGGGATGCCACCAAACATGGTGACACATTTGTAATCCCAGCACTTGGGAGGCAGAGGCAGGAGGATTGTGAGTTTGAGGCCAGCCTGGGCTACTTAGCAAAACCCTGTTTTAAAAGAGACAGATAGACAGAAAGACAGACTCAGGTGCCCGTCAGACGTGTTCCTTGCTTACATTTGTTACGATACAGTCACCAAGTAAATCCTGGGAGGCTGGGAGATTTCGAGCAGTTAATTATTCAGTGCCCATGTCCACAGTTCATCCCATGAGCCAGGTGTTATTCTAAGGTCTTGACAAGAATTAACTCATTTCGGCCTCAGAACAAGCCCCTGAGGCATGTTTGTTATCCTAATTGACTGACGGAAATCTGGGTCAGAGCAATCGCAGGACTTCCCCCCGGCCTTCAGAAAAGCCAGAGAGTCAGAGGCGGCCCTGGTCTCTCAGTACTGGGGCTTCCGCTTGACCTGCAGTGCTCTGCCGCCTCTATTTCCACCCCGCCCCCCTTCTTAAGGGTAACAATGAAGTCCAGCATGCAGCGCTTTGAAACCACAAAAATAATGAAGAACCTCTACCCTACTCCCTGCTTTCTATTATGGAAAAAAAAAAAAAGCATAAAAAGATAACTTGAAAAGACCAAATCTTTTGTCAGTATTTAAAGAAACAAAACTATTCATGCGGTTGTAATTAAAGATTATTACTAGAAACAAAGCCTACAGTGATAGCCCTGTGGCATCCGATCCCGTCAGATCTCGGAAGCTAAGCAGGGTTGGGCCTGGTTAGTCCTTGGATGGGAGACCGCCTGGGAACACCAGGTGCTGTAGGCTTGGGAGAAGGACCCAGCAACCCACTCCCAAAAGTCAATCAGCCATTGAAAACCCTATGAACAGCAGAGAAGCAGTGACAATAGTGTTTCCCCTGTTGTACACAGGGTCACTATGAGTTGGATACCGACTTGATAGCACCTAACAACAACACTAGAAACAAAAGAAGTAACAGCAGGAGTTTGGGGAACACCTGACTTGTTTTTCAGTGCTGAGGATCAGACCCAGGGCCCTGTATATACTGGACAAGTGCACTACCACTGAACTACATCTCCTGCCCTGGGAGTTTTGAGACAGGGCCTTGCTACGGAGCCCAGGCTGGCCTTGAACAGGAAGTCCTGCTGCCTCGGCCTCCTGAGTGCTGAGATTGCAGGCATGTGCCGCCACCATGCCCAGCTCTGCACATCTGACCTTGAACTAAATGGCCTCGCTATACTTTTTAGTGCTATTTCGCAGTGACATGTGATCCATTACGTTTGTTTCCAAGTAATGCTCCAAGTTCCTGACTTATTTTTATTACCAAATGCTTTGTATCAGCAGGGTTTTGTTCTTCCTTTTCACGCAGTTAGTTTTCTTCAGAGTTATTTTTTAACTCCAAAGCATCTTAATACCGTGGCAATGTCCTTTAGACTAGAATAACCTTGACTCAAAATGTTAAATGTTTTATTTCCCTAAAAGGAATTGTAGTCCAGTGGTGTTTGGAATTGGAATTGGCATAATATTTATGATGGAAAATAGGGCAGTCAGAGATGGCAAAGGAATCTATAAATAAGTATAGAGGAACACACCAAAACACCAGTGACAGAGAGAGAGAGAGAGAAAGAGAGAGAGAGAGAGAGAGAGAGAGAGCCTCTAATTATAGAGCCAGCCTTTTCCAGCTCTTAACGTGATTTATGTCTGTCTGTCTGTCTCTCAGCTGTGGTTGGCCTGGCTGCCGGAGGACTGGTGTTGTTGCTACCAGAGACCAAAGGGAAGGCTCTGCCTGAGACCATCGAAGATGCTGAAAGCATGCAGAGGTGAGAGTTCAGGTGCCCAGATGAACTGCCCAATGCACTCCATGTCCAGCTGGACAGAGAGATTAGGTGGACTCAATACCTCATATAATTGTTAGTTGGTAGGAACCATAGAAGGACTGGAATTTAGCTCCATTGGCAGAGTGCTGCTCTGAGCTCTCTGAAGCCCTGGGTTCGATCCCCAGCATGGCAAAAAATGGGAAAAGGACCTGGCAGCCCACTCCAGAAACAGTCAGCCATTGAAAGCCGTATGAATAGCCGAGAAGCACTGACATACTGCTGGGTATGGCACAGCGTTGGGGAGTGTTTCCTTCTGTTGTACATAGGGTCGCTATGAGTCAGAACCAACTTGATGGCGCCTAACAACAACAACAGTTATCATCAAGCCCTACTCATAGCAACCCATGTACAACAGAACAAAACACTACCTGACACTCTGCCATGCCTGGCACTATGTTGGTGCTTCTCTCTTATTCATAAGGTTTTTAATGGCTGATTGTTTCGGGAGTGGGCTGCCGAGTCCTTCTCCCAAGACTACAGCACCTGGTACTCCCAGGGGTCTCCCACCCAAGAACTAACTAGGTCAGACCCTGCTTAGCTTCCGAGATCAGATGGTGTAAGACCCCCGGAGGGTATCCTTCTTAAGCGAGACCCAAGCCCAAGGACCGAGGTT
>VMDO01022598.1:0-33201 GCA_007922755.1 Pedetes capensis | reverse complement strand
GGGGAACCTAGGATTGTAGCTTGTTCGACGTGGAAAGCCTAGCTCTGAAACAGGCTGGAGGGATGGACAGGGTGGGGGCTGCTTAACAGGAATGGGCGGCCAGTGGTTTGTAGAGGCAGCACCTGGCCCCTGGGGGATCTTGTACCTCCTAGGAGGAGGAGGAGGCTGGGGCCAAAGTGCCTGAGCTGAACTCCCCTTCTGTTTGGGGATGTGTGGCAGCTAGCCTAACCTCCCTGACTCAGTTTCCTCATCTGGAAAATGAGGGTCGTGAGCCGGGCCTGGTGGCGCATGCCTGTCATCCCAGCTACTCGGGAGGCAGAGACAGGAGGATTGCAAGTTCGAGGCCAGAGGCAGTCTGAGTCATTTAGCGAGATCTTGTCCCAAAAAGTAAAAAAAAATAGGCTGGGGGTGCAGCTCCGTGGTCCAGCACTTGCAAAGCATGCAAGCGCAAGGCCCTGGGTTCAACCCCCAGTACTGCAAAAAAAAAAAAAAAAAAAAAAAGAGGAAAAAGAAAAAAGAAAGATAAAACGAGGGTCGTGGACCTCACGGGGCTGCTGCGCAGGTCCAAGGAGGCAAAGGTTGTCACACGTAAATGGTAGCCTTCCCCACCATGCCATGGGTGTGGCCTTGAGCTTGCCCAGCCCCATGGGCCTAAGGCTAGGAGGAAGGGCTAGATGAGGCAGCTTTTTGTAATTCCCAGCGAATGTTCCAGGCTGTCCTCCTGGGCTGTGATGAGCGAGAGCCCCAGGCAGGAGCCAGCAACAAAGCAGCTCCTTCCTTCCTCATGGGACCCTGGGAGCTGCGGCGGTCAGGAGGGGCGGTGAAGCTCTTGCGGCCGCTGCTGCACCGGCTCTGGCTTCCAGGCCCCACCCTGACCCTCACGGGGTGCCCCTGGAGCCTTGGTCCTGGCCTCAGCGGGGTTCTGGGGCCCCCCTTGCACTGGACAATCAACATTCCCACTTTCAAAAGCTCCCAGGATCCCCCTTTCTTGCCGGGAATGGTGGGTCTTGGTTTCCTTTCGGCCCAGCTGGAGCCTCTGTCCAACAGGTGGGGATCCTTGTTTTTCTGTGTCCTTGCTGGAGCCTGCGGGTGTGTGTGTGTGTGTGTGTGTGTGTGTGTGTGTGTGTGTGTGTGTGTGTGTGTTCCTACCTCCCACGCAGAGACTGGAGCTGGGGAGTCCTGGCCGTAGCCTCTTGCTCATTAGGGAAGAGCCTTTGGGGTGGGGACCCCCAGGCAGACACCTGCCTGGTCCTGAGTCGGGGGCAGTCCTTCCCTTCCCATCCAATCCGCTGCAGGTTTTAATGATTTCCCCTCCTAAATCCCTCTTCATTTCCAGTCTTTTCTTGCGGTACTGGAAGTTGAACCCAGGGCCTCACTCTTGGATGCTTTGCAAATGCTGGACCACTGAGTCGCACCCCCAGCCGTTTCTTTTTTCTCTTTTTCTTTTTTTTACTTTTTTGATATAGGGTCTTGCTAAGTTACACAGATTGCCTCTGGTCTCGAACTTGCGATCCTCCTGCCTCCACTTCCTGAGCAGCTGGGATGACAGGAATACGCTATTGTGCCCAGCTTATTTCCAGCCTTTTCTGTCTCCCTGGCCATGACTCACACCAAGCAGCTACATCACTGGTTTCCCCACTGTGTATCTGAAACTTAAGAACAACCACTGGTACCTCACGTTATCACACTTGACAACCACTTGCTCCTCCACCCATTCCCCCACACCCCATAGAGTCAAATCCTGCCCCAAAACGACCAATTCGATTGCCAACCTTGCCTGCCATCAACCCCCCCAACCCCACCAATAATAATCACCATCACTAACAACAACGAGCCCAGCATGGTGCTGCATTGCTATAAATCCCAGAACCCTGCAGGCGGAGGCAGGAGGATCCCAAAGTTCCCAGGGCAGCCTGGGCTATGAAGTGAGTTCCAGGGCAGCATGGGCTACACTGCAAGACCCTGTTGCAAAAATTAATACCAGGCACTGTGAACCACCACCGTCAACCACTCCAGTCATCCACAACCGACCGTCAGTAACATCACTAAGCAGCCCCTCGTCCACAACATTCCCTTCAAAATCCAACAGTAAGTCGCTACCGGCAATACCAGTAGCCATCACCGGGAACCAGCAACGGACGACCAAGAGCAAACGCACGCTCCCAACCACCAAATTCCAAATAACAGCGACCACCGACTGCCATCATCCCGCCGGTCACCAAGCAGTTCCAGGATTGCCAACTGAAATAAACACCCATTAATGACCAACATTTAACCATCTCTGTCATCAAAGATCCCCCCCCCCCACAAGAATACTGTTAACACCAACCTGTAACAAACAACAGCAATGATCACCATCAACACCACCACCAACAACCACCCAACAACGAGCATCCACAATCACCACCCATCCCCTACCACTGCCCCTAAATCCCTCCTCGGCCATGGCGGCTGTGGTGTATGAAGTGCGTGCTCTGTAAAGGAATTTACGAACATTGTCTCACTGAATCTTTCAACAAGTGTCCTCACATCCACCAAACCCCCCAGCAAGATTTCGGTAGCCCCAGGCAGAGCTAGTGTTCTCATAGATGGGCTCCCTTGTCTTTTGAGTTCCATCAACCCGTCTGATGTAGTTTTGTTTTGGGTTGCTATTTCTGAGACAGGGTCCTGCTATGTAGCCCAGGCTGGCGGATAACTCTCAATCCTCCCACCTCGCCTCCCGAGTGCTGGGATCACAGTCGTGGCCACCGCACCTGGGTCTTCCCCTACCTGGAGACGAGAACTCGTGAGGCTGAGAAAGGGTCTCTCGTGGCCCAGGCTGGCCTGGAACTCGCCATCCTCCTGTCTCAACCTCCTAAGCACTGGGATCACAGTCGTGGCCCCCACGACCGGCTCTTCCCCCACCTGGAGATGAGATCTCACGAGGTTGAGACAGGGTCTCGAGAGGCCCAGGCTGACCTGGACCTCAGGCTCCCCCTGAGCCTTCTGAGTTCTGGGTTCACAGGGTGTCAAGCCTTACGCCCCACCCCATCATCCCCTTGGATGGCTTTCTCCCCTCCCAGACTCAGTTAGCTAAGCAGCCTGTTGACTAAGCATTTCACATGGCACCCAAGGGAGGGGTTCCTTTCTTTGCAAGTAGCAAATTGTTTCCTGTGTTTTTCTGACTCAGGTCTGCCCATCTGAGCTCCTGAGCCTCCCCGGCTGGGCTCTGCCTTGGCAGTTTCCATCAGAAGCTCAGAGCCCTTGCTGACAGCCTCTCGGCCCGTGATTGCCAATGTCTCGTCGGCTTTCTGAAAGATATTCTCTCTCAGACTAACATAGCTTCTACCTCTGTCTCCACCTCCCTGCCTCCACCCTGGCCAGCTGTTTGTGGTAAGCACAAAGAACCCTCCAACGGGGTAGGTTCCAGGAACAAGCCCTCATCCTCACTGACGGAATGAGGGAGCATGACCGGCAGAGGCATGGAGCTGTGGGGCTGACTTCTATAGCCATCCGTGTATCCCTCCTACTGTGCACATCATGAGGCTGCTGGGTCTACTCCTGTCATGGTTACTGTCCCTCCAATTTAGTCACTACCATCAGCAGACCTCAACCTTGCATGGTTGCATGGTGGCATGAATGTAGTCTCCCCAACTTTTTAATTAAATTTAATTAATTAATTAATTAATTAATGCCGTGCTAGGGATGGGACGTAAGGCCTCAGCATGCTAGGCAAGCGTGCTGCCACTGAGCTACATCCCCAGCCCTGTCTCCCCACCTTCTGCCTCTGTCATTGCTATGGTCAAACCACCAATCACCCGCATGGCCACACCGTCGCTACACCCCACCACCCGTGAGACACTGTTTCCCCTTCAGCTTGTGGGCTAAGAGTGGCCAAATCACAGACCCTCTGGATGTTCCAACCAAAAGGCCCCCAGAGAACAACTTCCATAGTGAGACTGGCTTCCAAATATAACATCTGTGAAAACAGAGGCCAACAGAGGGGAACTGACTTGCTCAACGCCACAAGGGAAGATAAGGGTCTAAGGGGAGTCCCCCACAAGGGAGAGGTCCCTGTCCCCGCAGACTGTGTGATCCCCTGGAGGCCACCTCTGCCTAGTGTTATTGTTCCATCCTTGGTCCTCATAGCCAATCTGACCTCCTCAGAGGGAGCCTGGTTCCCTGTGACACATGGGACACTTGATCTGGCTTGAGGGACCCCCAGAGGGCCCACCATTCTCTTCCCCATCGCCCCACTTTCTGATGGAGGTCTTAGGGCACCAATGCCCCAAACCCATGCAGTTCCAGGGCCCACCCTTGAAAGACTTACCATGGTGGAGGTGGATCCTGGAGGGTGCGGGGATACAGATGGGTCGCCACAGGGGCGCAGGCTCAGGGGACTCTTGGGGGCGGCTGGGGCATGGCCCTATTCCTGCTCCTTCATAGACTACTGGCCCTAGTTCCTCTTACAACAGCCCCTCTCTCACTTCCTTTGACGGGAGGGGCCATGGCCACAGGGGAGGGAAGGGCTGTGCCCTGGGGCGGGGAAGGAAGACATGAGCTCTCCTAGCCGTGGCAGGGCTGGGGGAACTGGCCCTCTGTGACTCTAAGCCTGAAGGGAGAGGCCAAAGATCTCTGCCGGACCCCAGAGAGCCTCCTCTCCATGCGCGCAGAGGCTGCAGCAGACCACGCAGGTCGCCGGCTGTGGGGATGCTGCTAGGAAGCTCAAGACTCTTCTGCAAACCATGGGGAGGTGCCATTTCAGACGTGTGTCCAGGGCACCCTCTGCTGGCCCCCCTTGGAGACCTTCCGAAGCCCGCAGTGTCTTTTTTATTTTTTTATTTTTTTTTCTGGAAAGGGCAAAAGGACCAGAGGGTATGGGAATCCAGGCGTACCTTGGAAGGTCAAGTGTCAGATCTGGAGTTTACCTCACCCCGCCTCCCTCAGCCTTGCTGCTTCCGGAATGACTTGACTTCCCCAACTTCTTGGTTGTAAAGGAGGAACTCGGCCTCTCCCGGCACGGCCTGGCTCAGGTAGGATCCATGGCGTGGCAGCCCAAGCCTTGATCTTTGCAAGACCGTATGTCTTTGGCTCCCATTTGAAGAAATGTCAGTTCCAAAAGGCTGTGTCCTTCCTCACACCACCAAGCGAGGGGGAAGCCAAGGCTGAGCCGGACTCCGTGAGAGCCTCTCAGGGATGCGAGCTCAGAACTCGTCTTTGGTCCAGGCAAGAGGACGGGGATGTCCCCGTGTTCCCCGGGGCGCGCCCTCCCAGAAGGTGGTGTCAAGACGCGGCGCCCTCTAGCGGCCACAGCTGGAAAGGCGCCTGACTCTCCATGTTCAATACACTGGGGAACCTCCGCATGTGAACTTCATCGACAGGCACGAGGACCCCCGCTTTGCTGGGGGCGTCACGGGGTTTGCCTCTGTGAGCCTTTGAGAGAAGCTTTATTATTGTCCTAAAATCTCTGGGCCCTTGTCTGTGTTGGTCAAAGCCCCCTCTGAGGAGCTATGACCCCATCATCCGACCCCAGGGCAGGAGTGGGGGTAGGTGGGGAGGTGGGCCGCAGGGGTGGAGGTGGAAGGCTCTTGGGCACAAGGACACACAGCCACTCGCGCGCGGAAATCTATACAAGACAGAACTTTATTGATGTAGGGTTTCTTGGCGAAGAGTGTGTGGGCCCCCGGGCAGGGCTGTAGCACCATGATGGGGGTGGTCTGGATGTTGGGGGTCCCCTTGGGGCAGCCAGGGCAGAGGTTGGGGTGGATCTTCCCCCTGGTCGGTTCAGGGGGAGGGTGTCAGGGAGGCGGTGCTTGCCCCTCTCCTCCATAGCAGACATAGATCCCCCCAGCTCAGAGCAGAGGGGAAGAACAGTGTTGGGGGCAGGGCACCGGAGACCCCCTCCCCACCCCCACTCTTCACAGTATATTCCGATCAAAGGGTGGGGGAGTGTTGGGGACCCCCTAAGGTTGGGTGCAATGGCGCTGGGGCTAATAGGTGTCCCCTCTCTAGACCCACCTTGAAGTGGGGTGGGGGGGGTCTCACTATGAATTGGGCCAGGGGCTGAAGAGGATCCCTGGGGTTAGCCAGCCTCTCTCCATCCCCCAGCCGGGGGCCCTGCAGGGGTTCCGAATAAATAACTTCCAGCTCTGTCTCACCCCCAGCTCCCGCCCCCTCGGGTTCTCTGGCGGGGTGCCCCTCAGCCTGCGCTCGGCGGCTGCTGCTCCAGGTGCCGCGCGCCCCCTAGCGGCCCTGGCAGGTTTTGCAGCACATCTGGCGGAAGTAGGCTCGGCTGCAGAATTGGAATTTGAGCACGAGGGGGCAGTAGGCGACCTTGTTCACATCCTTGCACTCTGAGAGGGGCGGGCGGAAAGGGGACATCAGTTCTCAGCGCCCGCTTCCGGTGAGGGGTGCTTCCTAGCGGGCGACTTTGCCTCTCTGTGCCTCAGTCTCCTCAACTGTCCAAAAGGGCTTATTATAATACCTATGGCACTAAAGGCCTGCAGCCATAGCCCTGTGGTATCCGATCTTGTCAGATCTCGGAAGCTATGCAGGGTCTGACCTGGTTAGTACTTGGATGGGAGACCGCCCAGGTGCTGTAGGCTTGGAAGAAGGACCCGGCCACCCACTCCCAAAAATCAATCTGCTATTGAAAACCCTATGAACAGCAGAGAAGCACTGACAATAGTGTTTCGCCAGTTGTAGGTAGAGTCGCTATGAGTCGGATACTGTCTCGATGGTACCTAACAACAACAACATGGCATTAAGGCTGTTTTGTGGATTTAGAGAGGGCAGCATTGGGGTGCTGCCTGGGGTACATCTGGACAGATTACTAAGGAGAAAAGTTATATCCTAGTCAATGATCCTTTTGATAACCCAGGAGAGAATATCTGTTTGGGGTTGGAAATGCTGACTTCTTTCCTTGGTCATTGGGATCCTCCAGCCTCAGCCTCCAGATAGCTGGGATTACAGGCATGGACCACTGCACCCACGGAACGTTTTATTCCATCTCCCTAGTGTGGCACCTCCCCCCACATGAATATATTATTTCCCCCCTTGAAATCTGAGGAATCTGAGGGAGCATGGTGGAAGGCGGACCCAGGCAGTTTGGTTCCAGAGCCCAGAATAAGTCCTCTCTGGCTGTCAGACATAAATCTATCACTGGGTGGGTGGGTGCACTGGCGTAGTCCCAGCTACTTGGGAGGCTGAGGCAGGAGGATCACTTGAGTCCTAGAGTTTTATGGCCAGCTTGAGGGACACAGCAAGGCCCTGTCTCCAAAAAACCAAAGGGCTGAGGATGCAGCTCAGTGAGGAAGTGCTTGCTTAGGATGCACCCTGGGTTCCAGTCCCAGCCTTACAAACAAACAAATAAATAAACAACCCCCCCCAAAAAAAAACATGCACATACACACAGGTAGGAAAAAAATGGGTAAGGTACAAAAGCAGAGAGTCTCAGGAGGAAGAAAATCTGATCTTTCTCCCCTCACACTGGGCATTGCCTGGAGGCATTTTGTTTGTTTTCATGACTGGGGGAGGGGTGCCACAAACATCCAGTGGGTCGAGGCCACGGACACAGCCAACATCCTATAAGGCACAGGGCAGAATCATCTCGCATAAAATGCCAATAGAGCCTGAGGTTGAGAAATGCTGATTCAAAGAAAAACAAAACAAAACAATGAAGCCAGGCACGGTGGCGCACGCCTGTAATCCCAGCACTCGGGAGGCTGAGGCTGGAGGATCGCAGGTTCGAGGCCAGAGACAGCCTGCATAATTTATCGAGACCCTGCTTCAAGATGAAAAATAAAGGCCGGGCATGGTGGCACATGCCTGTAATCCCAGCGGCCCAGGAGGCAGAGACAGGAGGATCGCAAGTTCGAGACCAGAGGCAGTCTGCATAATTTAGCGAGGCCCTGTCTCAGAAAGTAAAAAAATGGGCTGGGGGTGCAGCTCAGTGGTCCAGTACTTGCAGAGCATGCAAATGTGAGGCTCTGGGTTCAACCCCCAGCACCGCAAAAAAAAAAAAAAAAAAAAAAAAAAAAGATGAAAATAAAAAATTAAAAAAATGGGCTGGGAGTGCAGCTCCGTGGTAGAGCACTTGCAAAGCATGGGTGAGGCCGTGAGTTCAACTCCCCAGTACCACCAAAAATAAATAAATAAGAGAGACAGAGAGAGACAGAGAGAGAGAGAGAGAGAGGGAAAGAGAACAAAAAATAGGACAGAAAGAGAGAATGTTACAGGGGTTGGGAGAATGAGCTGAGTTTTGTAGGTCAGAAAGGTCAGGTGCCGGAAAGGCTTGCATACAGTGGCACCTAATGCATGCTTGTGGAGAGGAAAGGGACTGGTGATGGATGGCCGGGTGCAGGCAGAGAAAGCATTTCAGCAGTTCTGGGAGGTGGAGGATTAATGGTGACCCCCTTGGCTTTCTCCAGCCAGGCAGGGCCCCGCCCCTGTGGCCCTCCTACCTTCAGGGCTGTCCCCAGGCGGCACGCTGTCACACTTGACCTCGCACTGTTGCGTGGCAGGCGGCCGCAGGGCCTCAGTGCATTCGCGGGAGGGCTGCCCAGTGTGGCTGGTACAGTGCACCGTGCGCTGCTGCTGGCCCAGGCCGCATGGCACTGAGCACTGGGGAGAAGGACCACTGAGCCACGGCCCGCCCCGCTCTGCCCCGGCCTGCCCAGGACCCCCAGGGAGCCCCCCACCTACCTCGCCCCACTCGCTCGCCACCCATCGGGCAGGGGGACAGCGGCGCAGGTTGCAGCGCATGGTGGCCGGTGGCTTGGCTGCGGGAGGACAGTGCGCAGGGGGCAGTGTGGCGCGGTGGTCGGCGCTCTTGCAGAGGACCACGCGGTGGCGGAGGCCCGGCCCGCAGCTGGGGGTGCACTGCAGTGGAAGGGGAGGCGTTATGCTCAGTGGGTGGGCAGGATGCTGGCTCCGTGGTGCACGCCTGGCATTCCAGCGACTAGGGAGGCCGAGGCAGGAGGATCGTGAGTTGGAGGCCAGGGGCAGTCTATGTAACTCAGCAAGGCCCTGACTCAAGATAAAAGGTAAAACATGGGCTGGGGGTGCAGCTCAGTGGTGGAGCGCTTGCAAGGTGCCGGTGGGGCCCTGGGTTCAACCCTCAAGTACCAGAAAAAAAAAGGGAGGGGAGTACTTAAACCTGGCCCCTAGGGGCTAGCGCCACTGCAGTGAGCCACTTTGAAGGGTCCCCACCTGGGCACCCCCATAGTCTCCCCTTCTCTGCCCTGGGTTGGGTTGGGTGGCTGTGGGCCGGAAAGAAGGGGCAACTGACCTCAGACCAGTCCAGGGCGGCCCACTCAGGAGGGCACACGGGGCCGTGGCAGGCCTCCAGCACGGGTGGGCGTGGCTGCGGGCATGCGCTGTCGTCCAGCGCTTTCTCCTCCGCTGCCGACACGCGGCGCTGGCACACGACCGAGCGGCTGCGCACCCCGGCGTCACAGCTTCGGCTGCAGCGCGACCAGTTTCCTACAACCCAGCTGTGGGGGTGGAGGAGGCGCTGGGAGCCCATGCGAGGCAGGGGGGGCCCCAACCTGGGAGCTTCGGGTTCCAGCCTACCCCAACCCTCCCCAAAACGCGGCAGCTTGTGGAAGTGGCCATGTGTAGGGACGGGCTGCTTTCAGTTCCTTCACCTCGGCCTCCTTACAGTGGGGTCCCCAACTGTCACCTTGCTGTGCTGTGGGGGTTTGCATGTTGCTGTGATGCTGAAAGCTATGCCACCCATATCTCAGATACCAGCAGGGCCACCCATGGTGGACAGGTTTCAGCTGAGCTTCCAGACTAAGTCAGACTAGGGAGAAGGACCCAGTAGCCCACTCCTGAAACAATTGCTGTTGTTAGGTGCTGTGGAGTTGGCTCCAACTCCAACTCCAATTAACCGTCTGCAGGGTTTTCAATGACTGATTGTTTTGAGGGTGGGTTGCCAGGTCCTTCTCCCTAGCCTGCAGCACCTAGCAGTCCTAGATGGTCTCCCACCCAAGGACTAACCAGGCTGACCCTGTTTAGCTTCGGAGATCAGATGGGACTGGATGCTAGGGTGCTATGGCTGCAGACTCTGAAACAATTAGCCACTGAAAACCCTATGAAGGGTAGAGAAACACTGTCAAATATAGTGCCAGAAAATAAGCCTCCTTCACCCCCAGTCTGGAAAGCATTCAAGAGATGACTGGGGAGCCGCGGGAGGTGGCACCCGCCTGTAATCCCAGCGGCTCCGGAGGTGGAGGCAGGAGGATTGCAAGTTCAAGACCAGAGACAGTCTGTGTAACTTAGCGAGACCCTGTCTCAAAAAAGTAAAAAAAAATTGGGCTGGGGTTACAGCTCAGTGGTCCAGTGCTTGCAGAGCATGCAAGCGTGAGGCCCTGGGTTCAATCCCCAGTACCGCAAAAAAAAAAAAAAAAAAAAGAAAAAAGAAACGACGGGGGAAGAGTTGCCTCCTCAAAGTGGTTGTTGTTGTTGTTCGGTGCCGTTGAGTCGGTATCCGACTCATAGCGACCCTCATAGGGTTTTCAATGGCTGACTGTTTCGGGATTGGCTTGGGAGTGGATTGCCAGGCCCTGCTCCCATTTTTGCGGTGCTGGGAATTGAACTCGGGTCCTCAGAGACTGTAGCGCTCTACCCACTGAGCTAAATCCCAGCCCCCCTCAAAGTGGAGTCAACCTTAATGATGAGAATGGACTCAAGCCCCTGGGACCTCCATCTGCTCATGTGGCACAGCTCAAAATGAGAAGAAACACAGTGGCTGCAATAATGGGCTCAAACATAAAAAGATCGTGTGCGTGGCACAGTGCTGGGTAGTGCTTTGTCCTGCTGTACTTAGGGTCTTGATGATCTGAATCCGACTCGACAGCACCCAACAACAGCACACTTAGGGCAGGGTGTGGGGGTGTGCGTGCGTCAACCCCGGGGGAGCCAAAGCCTTGGACTATCAGCTTGACTACGGAGCTCCAGGACCATCCAGGCTTGACCCTCGCCTTGGGGTACACTATGCCCTTGACCCCATAGCACTCCTGCTCCAGCTCCAGGCCCCAATCCTGTGCTGTCCTGCTCTCCACCTTCCAGGGAGCACCCCCACCCTCCTGGGGCCCCCTCGCCTCCCGACGGGCACTCACTCCGGCGGGCAGGGCTCCGTGTTGCAGGCGCGCTGCCTCTTGGGCAGTTTGCTGTGGGCACTGCAATAGTGGGGGGCCACGGCCGAGCTGTCCAGTTGATTGCGACACTCCACGACCTGCACCTGGCTGCCTGGGGGAGGGGAGAGGCCGCTCAGCCCTGTCTGGCCCTGAGGACCTCAGCCCTGGGGCGCCCAGTGCCCATCCCATCCCCAACCCGGCCTCACCGCCTGCACACTGGGCAGAACACTTGGTCCACGGAGCATAGTGCCAGGAATAGGGAGGCAGGGCGTCCCGTGCGATGGGCGCGTTGAAGCGGTAGCGGAGGGCAGGCTGCTCCGTCCGGGCCAGCACCTAGGGGCAGCCAGGGGAGGCACCGGCGCCTCGGCGCCTCAGTCTCTACGCGGAATGGGGGCGCCCGTGCTAAGGTCCCTGTGCGGCCCCATCCCAGCCCCGCCGTTACCATGACGATGAGCGATGCATTGATGGGCCCCAGTGCTTCCAGGCTCTGGGCTCTGTCCGGCCCCTGCCGCAGGTGAAAGGTGGTTCCAGCCAGGGGCAGGCGGTGAGGCTGGGGGGTCCCGGGAATCCCCTCCAGCAACAGGGATTCTTGGTCCCCCTTCAGGGCTGGAGCACAGAACAAGGTCAGAACGGTCGGCACATGGATCCCCGGCCCCACCCAGATGATCCGCCATCCTCACCCGCCACCTCTGCTCACCTAGGTGAATGGCGGACAGGTTGAGGTCCTGGATGAAAATGTGGACGGAGCCTTTGGGAATCCAGACGACATCCTCGTAGCCTGGACGGTGGGGCACAGATGTCACTCCCTCCGCGCCTGCCCTGCACCCACCTGCCTGCCCCCCTCCCCCATCCTTGGCCCCTGCAGATCCCAGCTAACCATCACCACATGAAGTGGCTCACAGGGCCATCCCATCGTGACCATCCTTGGATTCTGGGAGGTACACCTAGCATCATGCCCATTCTACAGAAGACAGAAGGTTCAGAGAAGCTAAGCAACCTGCCTAGGTTTCACAGCAAGGAGGTGGACTGGGCTGGGAATTTTTTTTTTTTTTTTTTTTTACTCTAAGGCCTTGCACATACTTTGAAAATATTCTACCACTGGGCTGCACCTCCAGCCCATTTTTAAAAAGTTTTTATCTTGAGTCAGGGTCTCATGAAGTTACACAGGCTGCCTCTGGCCTGGAACCTGTGATCTTCCTGCCTCTACTTCCCGAGTCGCTGGGATGAGAGTTGTGCGCCACCACACCTGGCTTTTGTTTAGCTATTTGGCAGTGCTGGGGATCAGACCCAAGGCCTCACTCATGCCAGGCAAATGCTCTACCACTGAGTTACAACCTTCCTATCTCTTGGTTTTTATTTATTTATTTATTCTGGTACTTAGGAGTTGAACTCAGGGCCTCGCACATACTTAGCCAGTGCTCTACCGCTGAACTGCACCCCCAGCCAGTTTTTTATTTCTTTATTTTTAGACAGGGTCTCGCTAAGTCACCCCGGCTGCCTCTGACCTTGAACTCAAGATCCTCCGGCCTCAGCTTCCCAAGCGGCTGGGATTAAAGGCCTACGCCTCCTCGCCTGGCCGTCTCTCTGCCTTTCTGACAATGAAAATGGTGTGATCCCATCTCCTACACCCCCACTAGCCTGCAGCTGTAGCATGTGGCATCCGATCCTGTCAGATCTTGGAAGCTAAGCGGGGTCGGGCCTGGTTAGTCATTGGAGGGTAGACCACCTGGGAACACCAGGTGCTGTAGGTTTGGGAGAAAGACCTGGCAACCCACTCCCAAAAATCAATCTGCCATTGAAAGCCCTATGAACAGCAGAGAAGCACTGGCAATAGTGTTTCACCTGTTGTACATAGGGTCGCTATGAGTCAGACACAAACTCGACGGCACCTAACAACAACAACAGCCCCTACTGAGCAGCAACTGTCCCCATCTTGGATGTCCGAGTGGACAGTTCCACTGCGCACCCCCAGCCCGTGATTGCCACGTCTTGTCACCTCATCTTCTCAACTGATCTCCACTGCGCCTGTTTTCTCTCCTCACTGCCCCTTCCTGACTCTAGGTTACGCTTGACACCCGCTGCTCTTTAAAAACTTCCAATCACACCCTGCCTGGGGAGTGAATCCCACATCCTGCAACCTGCTCCTGTGAGTGGCAGCTGCTGACTGTCCTGCGTCACCCAGCCACAGTCCCTCAGCCGTTACTTTCAATTCTCAGCCTTCCTGAGGCCCCCCGAGGCCCCTATCTCCCATGTCACTCCCTGGGCACTCTCTCCCTCAGCCCATGCTGGGCAGGGCACTCTCCACACCCTCCCACCAACCCCAGTAAGCCTTTCCCTGTTAGCGCCAAGAGTCCCTTCACCCCATTAGCTCACAGGGCAGAGACTGAGTCCCCTGACCCCACTTAGACCGGGTCTGAGGCTCCCAGAGGGCAGAGGGGAAAGATCTGGGTTCCCATCTGCATCCCTAATGTCTGGGTACCAGAGCCCGAGCCAGTCGCTGATGCCCTTTTTGATTCTGATCTGGGATATTTTTGAGCTCCTAGGACTTTCCGGGGTCCCTGAGACCCAAACTCTAACCCTACCTCATACTCCACTGGCCCCTTTGCATCTAAGAAATCACTGATCTCTGGAAGCAGTGGCGCACGCCTGTCATCCCAGCAACTCGGGAGGCAGAGGCAGGAGGATCACAGATTGGAGGCCAGAGGCAGCCTGCATAATTTAGCAAGACCCTGTCACAAGATTTTTAAAAAGGGGAACCAGGCATGGTGGCGCATGCCTGTCATCCCAGCAGCTCAGGAGGCAGAGGCAGGAGGATCGCAAGTTCAAGACCAGAGACAGTCTGCGTAATTTAGTGAGACCATGTCTCAAAAAAAAAAAAAAGTTAAAAAATGGGCTGGAAACAGCAGCTCAGTGGTCCAGCACTTGTAAAGCATGCAAACGTGAGGGCCTGGGTTCAACCTCCAGGACCTAAAAAAAAAAAAAAAAAAAAAAAAAGGGGGGGGGGGTTGATGGAGGTGGAGCTCAGCGGTAGTGCCAGTGCAAAAATGATGTGCAAAGCTCTGGGTTCAGCCCCCCAGGATTGCGCAAAAGTAAAACAAAATAAAGTAAAAGTAAAATTAAAGGAGGTTACTGGTCTTAGCTACTGTAGCAGAACCAGACCTGACCCCAGCTGCAGGACCCAAGTGGGCAGCATAGGAAGAAAGCTGGGGACTCTCACCGGCCCCAGGCGACGCGGGGCTGAAGACCCCCTCAATGGTCTCGCAGGTGCTGCCGTCTCCCCCACACACCCGGCACCTGTCCTCGCGCAGGTCGGAGCCCAGGACCCGGTCACAGCCCACGTGCTGCATGGAGAGGGCAATGGCCGCGGGTGACCACAGGGTGCCCCCCCCTCCCTTCCTCTCCTCCCCTCCCCCCGCTCCTCTCAGGGAGTCCCCTGTACCTTGCATTCGCCGCTGACACAGATGTCCACCGTGTCCGGGCGGCAGGGTGTCCCGTCCACCACGGCCGCTGCCCTCTCGGTGTAGAAGTTGAAACCTTCTGCGAGGCACGTCAGAGAGCAGGCCTTCACGCCCCCTGGGGGGGCACAGCCCCGTCAGACCCCGGGGCCCCCCTGGCCGCTCCCCGGGGGGGAGGTGAGACCAAGAGGCGCTGACCCCAGACCCAACGCGAGGGGTCCGCAGCGTCTGGACCAGGCACCAGTGAGCCACCTCCTGGACAAGTGGCGGACCTGCGGCCGGACGCTCCACAGCTGCCCTCCGCGGCCTCGAGGGCCCTGGGCCTCCCGCTCACCTCCGCGGTAAGTCTTCCACGTGTAGAATTTCCCCCGGAACGGGACACTGTCGAATTCAGAGCACTGCATTTCCCTGAAGTCCTGGGAGCCAGGGGGGCAGTCCTGGGGGGAGGGGAAGAACTTAGGGCAGGGAAGTGGCGCTGGGAGTTGCCAGGGTCAGAGGGGTGAGGCTGGGGCCAGGAGGGCCAGGAAAGAGGATCCCACGGTCAAGGTCACATAGGACAGTGGCCTGTGCCTGTCATCTAGGTGTGTGCAAGATGAGAGCAGGTGAGTCATTAGAGGTTAAGGATGAGCTGGGGGCCATGCCTGGACTCTGACTTCAGACCAGGATGGCCTTTCTTTCCTTTTTCCTTTCTTTTCCTCTCCCTTTCCTTTTCTTTTCTCTCCTCTTCTTTCTCCTTCTGTACTCCTTCCTTTTCTCTTTTATCTCCTTCCTTCTTTCCCTGTCCCTTCCTCCCTTCCTTTCGTCTTTCTTTCTTCAGTACTGGGGATTGAACCCAAGGCCTAGACACTTGCTAGGCATACGCCCACACTCCACCTTGAATATACTTTGCAAGCGCTCTACCACGGAAGCGCACCCCTAGTCTCTTTTTTAAAAATTTTCATTTCGAGACAGGGTCTCGTTAAGTTACGCAGGCTGCCTCTGGCCTCTAACATGCGATCCTCCTACCTCAGCCTCCCGAGTGGCTGGGATGATGGGTGTGGATTACGGCATCCAGCCCAGGGGGCCTTTCTTGAAAGAGGAGCTGAGTTTGGGGAGTGCAGTAAGTTCTTGTGATTGTGAGAGGCACGTGGATTCCCTGGGGCCATGAATATTTCTTGGTGGAAGACCAGGAAGCCTCTTCCTGCCCTCTGAACATCCCCTCATCCCTCAGCCTCTGACTTGTTGGGTGTGTACCCCTAAAACTCTCCATGCAAAGGGCTCAGCCATGGGGAACCCAAACATTTAAGGAAAGGGCAGCAGAGAGGCTACGATGGAGGCACAGTCAAGTGAGGCCTTCAGAAAGATGATGAGTTTCCTGGCCAGACTGAAGGCACCAGCAAAGGGCAAAAATATGACCTCTGGGTTCAGGGAGAGGAAGGTCCGCCAGGCTTCAGGAGATGGCAGAGGGCAGGGGCTGGACTCTTTTGGGGGAATCTAAGCTGTGAATGGAGGTGATATACTGGAATGTACCTGGAGGGGGCAGTGAGGGCCAAGCAATTATTTCAAGGAGAGGAGACTCTTCTAGTGTACAAGTTAGATGCCCGGGAGTCCTCTCTTCCGGGGGAAGTATGGGGGTGCAGAAGGGTGGGTGGTGGGTGGGTATGGGCGGGCAGGTCTTGGGGAACTCACGTCCGTGTTGCAGGAGCGGTGTCGCCGCCTCTCGCCCAGACAGTATTTGCCCCCGATGGTTGGCCTGGAAGGGAGAAAGGGAGACAGGAAGGAGATGAGGCAGGGGGCGCCAGAGGGCCAGGGGCGCTCTGAGCTCTCGGGAGGTGGGGCTGACCTGGGGCTGTCGCAGTGACGGCTGGAAGAGGACACGCCGCCGCCGCAGGTTCTGCTGCAGTCGCCCCACGGGGTCCACGGGCCCCAGGCCCCGTCTACGCCCTCTGGCCGCGACCCGAAGGGGACACACACCCGCTTGTAGCACCACTGGGCGGGAAACGGAGAAGGGAGAGTGCAGAGGGGCAAATCCAGCTCTGCAGACGCTCAGGGATCGGGGTCCCCACTCGCCCCCCACTATGCCCCAGACAGAGGTCTCAGTCCCTCTGGGATGGGAAGAGGATGGACAGAGGCTGGGTCTGAAGGCGGAGACAGTCACGTGGCAGAGGAGCACAGCCTGGGGCCCTAGATACCATAGGGAGCCAACTCTTCACAGGGGGCGTGGCCTAAGGAGAGTGACGACTGGGGGCGGAGCCAGTAGTAGGACCAAGGCGAGGGGCGTGCCTTGAGGTGGGTGGGACCTACAGCAATGGGCGTGACCAGAGCGGGAACAGGGTGGGGGCGTGGCCTACGCAGGAAACGGCTTGGGGGCGTGGCCCACAGGGCACTAGGCGGGGCCCAGCTGGGTGCCCTTGGCCCTCGCTCACCCCCTTGTCGATGGTGTGCGTCTGGCATAGCGTGCCTTCGGCAGCTGGGATGCTGTTGGTGATGCACCGGTTACTCTTGCTCAGACACCACAGCTCGCTGCAGACCTCCTGTGGGCCGAGGCGCCCGCTCAGGCTCTTGCCCTCTCCCTAGGGCAGCCCGCCTGGCTCAGGGGGACCCAGCGCTTTCCAGGGTCTCAACGAGTCCCCTTTGGGGGCATGGTCTGGGACTTCTCCTCTGGCAATCAGCTGTGCTTATGGGAAACCTACATAAGCCACAAACTCTAATTTTAGGCTTTATTATCCCTATCCTATCACCAGAAAAGTAAGGTTCAGAAAGGCCAGGTCTTGGGGTGGACGTTATGTTACTACTAAGGGGCAGCCTGTAATCTAATCGAGATCTCTGAGGCAGGGTGTCTTCCCTACTGACTGCAGTTCAGCCCCGGGTGCCTTATGAGCCTTGGGGAAGAAAGGAATGATCCTAGCTTTCTTTTTGCAAAGGGCAGAAGAGCCCAGAAGAGAACAGCAGTTTTGAGAAGTCAGGCTTGGATGGTAGCGCAGGTGGCTCCTGACCTTCAGTGTTTTTCTTCCACCCCCCTCTAATGAGTGGTTCTTTGTTCCCCTACCTATCCCAGAGAAGCCCCCAATGCTTTTCAGCCATGGGTGGTGGAGCTTCAAGAGGTCAGCACTAAGGCTGTGTCTTTGTGGGATGTTCCTCTGGTTCCCCTAGTGAAAAATAGGCACCACTTTCTCCCCATCTGAATCCTGCTTGGCCTGGTCCAGCCACTGGCAGCCGTCTTGTCTATGGCTGGAAGCTGGATGAGTCCCAAGGAGTCACTCTGGCCGTTTAGGTCCAGATTAATCTCCCTGGAGCAAAGCCTCCTGAGGAAGTTCAGGTGTGGCCAAATCTCACACCCTCCAGCCCATACTTCTCCCTCCCACGGTCTTCCCTGTGAGAAGCAGCAATTCTTCTGTAGCCCTCTCTTTGAACCGAATACTTGAAGCTTTGAAGATTTGGAAATGGATCCCCTTCTAGGCTCAGCTCCAGAGAAGTAACTACGTACGCTTTAGAAGTCTGCAGTGTTATCTTCAAACACACTCCATCCAACCTCCCCCAGAGAGTCCCTGAGTGAAGAGACATGCTCCAGCTAAAAACTCGGCTTGGTTTTCTGACTTCACTTGACTTGCTTTCTAGCCATTTCTACAAAGATCACACCAGTCCAACTCCAAACCCACTTCTGACGGACCTTATGGAAAACTGATTCCAGCCGTGCTTTTGGCCTCCGCGCCACAAGGAGGCGCTGTGGCACATATGAATGTATTCAAGGCCAGGCTGGGAGACCATGACTGCCATTGATTTGCAATGCAGTCTCCTTCGGGCCTCAGTTTCCTCATGTATGAGATGGGCAGCCTGCCTGTGATTGAGAATATGTCAAAGAGCTTGCCCTCTTTCTGGGTAACAATGAACATCAGCTGGACCAGCACCAAGTCAACTTGTTCACATTCATTCACTTAGAGCAAGCAATCTGCCTCCCCCTCCCTTTTATTTATTTATTTTTGAGACAGGGTCTCATTAGGTAACCCAGGTGGCCCTCAAACTCTCCATGTTAACCCAGGATAGCCTCGAAATTAGGATCTTCCTGCCTCAGCCTCCCAAGTGCCGGGTTACAGGTGTGCACCACTATGCACTAGGCTCCAGGAAGATGTTCTTTCAAAAATAAAAGGTTCAATTAAACGAATAGCCAGTGCCCGCCCAAACTTGACATTCTGACAGTTCCTCTCCCCCAACACCCTTTAGTAAAACTTGGGAGTCACAGAGAAACCTGGGTTCAAATCCCAGCTCTACATGTTCTTGAACTGTGGCTTCTGGCAAGTGACCTCACCTAGCCCCAGTCTCTTCACCTGTGACTTGGGGATAATAGGACTGTCAAGGGGTTAAATGACATGATACATAATTACATGCTTAGCACCTAGTGAGCGCTCAGTAACTATGAGCTATCATTATTGTGCCTGCAGCTGTACCACTGTGGTGTCTGATCCCATCAGATCTCAGAAGCTAAGCAGGGGTGGATCTAGTTAGTACATGGATGGAAGACCACCTGGGAACACCAGGTGCTGTAGGCTTAGAAGGACCCAGTAGCCCACTCCCACAAATCAATCAACCATTAAAATCTCTATGAATAGCAGAGAGTACTGACAATAGTGTTTCGCCTGTTGTATGTAGGGTTGCTATGAGTTAGATTCCACAGCACCCAACAACAACAATCATCGCTGTTGTTGGGATACCAGGACAGACCAGGTATTCTGGGCTAGCCTCAGAATTCCTTAGGAATTGGTTACAAGGCACTGTGGTTAGCAGACAAATTAGGATGTGCACAGGAGAAGAACAGTGACTAGCAAGGCACTGTTTCAGGCTTTGCCTCTTTGTCTTGTAAGAGAATGAAGAGAGGGATGTCCATAGTTGCCTGCTCCCAGCCTTGCACTACCATGATGTTCCCTTGGACTTGGCTGTGCAACTCTGATGCTTTCTCTGCAGGGTGAGAAGGATTGGGGACAGGGCCACTCGGGCTGAGCCAGAGGCTGAGGGGAACCAGGGAATGTACTTAAGGAATCAGGGGAGGCGGGCAGAGGAGTGGACCCTGGCTGAGCTCTGGTGGCCAAGCAGGAAGGCAGCAGGTCTTCAGCTTTCTGTGGGGAGCTGGGAGTGAGAACTCCTTGGACAACCAACTCGCTTTTTTTGTTGTTTGTTTTTTTGAGACGGGGTTTTGCTATGTGTCGCCCAGGTTGGCCTTGAATTTGTGATCCTTTTGCCTCAGTCTCCTGAGTGCTGGGATTACAGGTGTGCACCACCATGCCCAGTTCAATTTTTTTTCTTTTTTCTTTCTTTTCTTTTCTTTTTTTTTTTTTGCAGCCCTGGGGATGGAACCCAGGGTCCTGCAAGTGCTCTACCACTGAGCTGCACCCTCAGCTCCCTTCTTGTCGCTTATAGGGAACTCTGAGAGTCTGAACCTTAGCCAAGATCGGGGAGTGGTCAGGAAGCCCAGAGCCTGTCCAGCTAAGGACTGGGACCAGGAGGGTTTGGGAGCCAGTTGGTAGGGGGCATGGCGAGTGAAGACAGGGAGTCCCTGGCAGGTTCTGTCCAGTTCTTTGCCAAGTGAAAGAGACGGCCCATCCCCAGAGAAATTATTTGCACCACATCTCAATGTTTCATTAAAAGCTGCCCAATTAGAGGGCTTGGGACTTTCGTCCTGCAGTAAGCAAGCGGCCCTAGGTGCTCCACAGCAGGTTTGTCTCTGCAGCCCCAGCCCTCAACTCAAGGATCTGGGCAAGCAGGGCATCTCATCCTTTTTTTTTTTTTTTTTTTTTGCGGTTCTGGGGGTTGAACCCAGGGCCTCATGCTTACATGCTCTGCAAGTACTGGACCACTGAGCTGCAGCCCCAGCCCAGTTTTTTTACTTTTTGAGACAGGGTCTCACTAAGTTATACAGACTGCCTCTGGTCTCGAATTTGCGATCCTCCTGCCTCTGCCTTCCGAGCTGCTGGGATGACAGGCGTGCGCCACCACGCCTGGCTGGCACCTCATCCTTGCCCTTGGTCAAGCACTCCTGGTCTGCTTGGGATATGCGTACGGCCTGCGCCCTGTCCTCCCAGCTCCCCACGGGGGCTCGCCTCACCCTCCTTCCCTGCTCTCCTGCTCCCCCCCTTCCCCCGGTGGGCACCCCGATGGAGTCTCCCGCCCCCCACTGCGGCCCCCTCCCCGACCAGGAAGGAAAGCAGGAAGGCTCTCTCTACCCCGTATTTACACTGACGCGATTTGACTCCATGCTGGAAGCGGCACTGCTCGTCCGCGTCATAGGCCTGGCCGGGTGCCACGGTCGGGTACACGAAGTCCTGTCTGGGCGGCCGGTTGTTCAGGCAGAGCCCCAGGCCCGAGCTGCAGCGAGAAGAACAGAAAGCAGCTATCATGTCAGGGGGGCTCCAGGCCGAGAGCTCAGGGGCGCCCCCGGCCAGGTGGGGGGACCTGGGGAGCAGCCCTGGTCTCCAGGGCCTCCTCACTCCAGAAAGCTGGTGATGTAGTCCCGGCTGCAGGATGACCACACAAACGGGTTGGTCTTCATGGTGATGTGGGCGGCCATGAGCTTCGCCGGGTCCTGGCCACGGGCCCCGCAGTTGTTGCCCACGCCATCGTGGTTCATGCCGAATCTGGGGAGAGGGGGATGGGCTCTGCCAGGTGCCGAGGGACCCGCCCAACTCCTCCCGTCCTCCCCCCGCGGGGCCCCCTGGCCTCACGTGTGCCCGATCTCATGGGCAATGGTGAACGCCGTGGCCAGGCCGATGTCCTCGTTGATGCTGCAGCTCCTCTCTCGCTCACACATCCCACCCACGGGGGCCAGGCCTGGGAAACGGCACGTGGGGCAGGGCTGGGGCCCGGCATTGTGCTGACCAGCCCCACGCGCCCTGTAGGCCTCACCCACCCTCATGGACGGGCACTTGCCACCTCCGGTACCTAGGGTGCCACACGGCTTGTTCTTGTAGATGCAGATGTCATAGCTGTGGAAGGAGAGCAGGGTGGTAAGGGAGCGGGCCTGCCGCTTGGTGCCGAGTCCACCATGGTGGCTGGGTCTGGCCTGAAGGGTGCTCCTGGCCCCTGACACAAAGCTTCATGCTGTGCCTCAGGTGGAGCCAGTCAGCTGGTCTTGGGGAAACTGGGGGTACATGAGTGACGTATAGAGTGAATATGTGAATGGATAAGAGAGTGAGTGACAGATGGAACAGGAGAAATGACTAGGAGAGTGACTACATGAATGACTGTGAGAGTGACTGATTGATGGACTGAATGAATAGGAAGGTGAACGACTGACAGACTGAATGGATAGGAGAGTAGTGGAGTGAATAAATAGGAAGGTGAATGGCTGACTGATGAATGAATGATAGGAGACTGAGTGATGGAATGAATGGGAGAGTGATTGACTGGCAGAAGGAATGAATAGGAGCTGAGTGATGGAATGAATGGAGAATGAGCGACAGAATGAGTGACTGACTGGCAGAATGAATAGGAGAGTGATTGCCATGATGGATGGAGAGTGAGTCGCAGATTGAACACGTGAATGATAGAAGAGTGCATGATTGGCAGAATGAATGGGAGAGTAAATGATTGACAGAATGAATGAATAGGTGAGCAGATGATTGGCAGGATGAATAGAGGAATAAATGATTGATGGAATGAATAGGAGAGTAAGAAATACAATGAATGAAGAGTGAGCAACTGAATGAATGAATGGCAAGAGAGTGATGGAATGAAGGAATGGAGAGTGAGTGATGGGATGAATGAATAGGAGAGTGATGGAGTGAATGAATGGAGAATGATGGAATGAATGGAGAATGATGGAATGCATGGAGAGTGATGGAACAAATGAATGTGAGCTTGAGTGATGGAATGAATGAATGGCGAGTGATGGAAAAAATGGAGAGTGAGGGAATGAATGAATGGAGAGTGATGGAATGAATGAATGAATGGGAGTTTAAGTGAGTGATGGAAGGAATGAATGACAAGAGAGGGAGTGAGTGGGAGAGGGAGTGAATGAATGAATGAATGACAGAGTGATGGAATGAATAGGAGAGAGCGAATGAGTTCCTGGTCGGAGCCCAAATGCCCAACACCCTTCTCCCCACATTCTCTGGCTCCAGGCAGCCTCTCTCCCTCCCTGGCTTCCTCAGCAATGGCTGAAGCTGCCCAGACCTTCCCGTCCTCCATCACCAGATGTGGCCCCTCCTTGGACCCCTGACCCTCTGGGCCACTGGCTCCCCGAGCCCAGGTCCGGAGCCCTCCCCGCCCCTCACCGGGTGATGAGCACTGCTGTGTCGTGGTTGGCCACGCCGTTCTCCGGGATGGCGTTGCCGTGGCCGCTGTGGTTCACGATGGATTTCTGCCACTTACAGAAACTGTCTAGAGACTTCCCCGCGTGGTGGGTGATCTCTAGGGTGGGCTGGAGAGGGACAGAGTGAGGTGCACGTGTGCCCCACCACCTTGGAGAGGGCAGGGGGCGCCGGCACGGATGGGAGGGGTGGGCGCGTCCTCCCGCTCCCACACCTGGTCCTCCGTGAGCAGGATGAGGCGAGTTACAAGAATGTTAACGATGTTTCCCAGACTTGAGTCCTGGAAAAGTTTGGCAACCTGACCTCCAAGAAACAAGAGAGACCGAGTCTTAAGAGACGCCCAGAACAGAAAACAAAAAGCCAAAACAAGGACCTAGCTCGATTTAACTGAGTACCTCCCACGTGCAGAGTCCTAGGCTGAGCCTGCTGCAGTTTAATGTTTCATGAGTAGGTACTATTTTCATGCCCACTTTACAGATGACAATATTGATGCACAGAGAGGGCAGGACACTCAGCTAGGGGTGTCACGGGTGAGATTCAGATTTGGGCTGCTTACTATCTTAGATTTAGCTAAGTCGGGCCTGGTTAGTCCTTGGATGGGAGACCACCTGGGAACACCAGGTGCTGTAGGCTTGGGAGAAGGACCTGGCAACTCACTACAAAAATCAACCCACCATTGAAAACCCTATGAATAGCAGAGAAGCACTGACAATAGTGTTTCGCCTGTTGTACGTAGGGTTGCTATGGGTCGGATTCCGACTTGACGGCACCTAACAACAACAACAAGTATTCTAAGTCACCCAGAGATGAATTAAGTCTATGGAAGGAGGTATGTAAGTCACATGCAAATACCACATCTTTTTCTAGAAAAGACCTGAGTACCCAAGGATTTTGGTACTTGTCATGGTTTGAAATACAATGTCCCCCAAAGGTCATGTAAACATTTGGACCCCAGCTGCTGGTGCTATTTGTGGAAGCTATGGAAACTGGGAGGTGGGATCTAGCCCAGTAAGGAGGAAGTGAGTCACTGCAGAAGGGCCTCTGGAGACCCTCAGCTCTGGTCACTCCTGCCCCATGAAGCCATGAGGTTGTCTGCCCCAAGTCTAGCCACCTGCCTAGATGCTTGCTTAGCCCCCACACCCTGGCACCATCATGGACTGATCTAACAATGAGCTTCGGATAAATCTTTCCTCCTCTAAATTTGTTCTAGTTAGCTTCTTTCTTCCTTTCCCTCCTTCCTTCCTTCTTTCTTCTTCTTCTTCTTCTTTTTTTTTTTTGTGTGTACTGGGGGTCGAACCCAGGGCCTCGTGCCTGCATGCTCTGCAAGTGCTGGACCACGGAGCTGTATCCCAACCCCATTTTTTAACTTTTTGAGACAGAGTCTCGCTAAGTTATTCAGACTGCCTCTGGTCTCCAACTTGCAATCCTCCTGCCTCTGCCTCCTGAGCCACTGGGATTATAGGTGTGCGCCACCGTGCCCAGCCTGTTCTGATTAGTTTCTATGCTACAACAATGACAGCTGGCTAACAGAATACCTGTGGGGGTTCCTGGAACCCATCACCTATGGATACAAAGGTACAGCTCTCTACCTGAGTGTGGGCCAGGGAGGTCTTCCTGTATGAATTGATAGTAGGGGCTTATGCATGTGTACCATTGTGTGCCTATGTGTGCGCTGCTAACCTTAACAAGTATAAGCAAGTTATGTGTTTATTTTTATCCAAAGCAAACATGGATGGCATCTACCATGTACCATGCACTACTTTTTTTTTTTTTTTATCTCCAGTGCTGGGGATCCCAGGGCCTCATGCACTGTTCCAAGCATAACATTAATTCACTGAATCTGTCTTAGCCTAGGCCTGCAGCCATAGCCCTGTGGCATCCGATCCCGTCAGATCTCGGAAGCTAAGCAGGGTCGGGCCTGATTAGTACCTGGATGGGAGACCACCTGGGAACACCAGAAGCTGTAGGCTTGGGAGAAGGACCTGGCAACCCCCTCCCAAAAATCAAACTGCCATTGAAAACCCTAAGCACAGCAGAGAAGCACTGACAATAGTGTTTCCCCTGTTGTACAGAGGGTCGCTATGAGTCGGATACCGACTCGACGGCACCTAACAACAACAACAACAACATCTTAGCCTTGTGAAGGTGGTACCATTATTATCCCTATTTTACATATAGGTAAGCCAAGGCAGAGAGGGGCGGTAATTTGCTGGATGGCACACAGCTGAAGAGACAGAGCTGAAGACAGATAAGAGCAGCTGCCTTTGCTGCAGAATATTTGCTTCTAGACACTGTGTTATGCTACCCCCAAGCCCCAATCCGTGGCTACATGCAATCGTGCCCTGTCCCCTCTCCATTCTATTGCTCTGGCCCTATATCAAGGATCGGGTGTGAGACAGCGACACCCTCTTCTCTGACATCTAAAGGCTGGCTGTGGCTGCTCAGGGCTCCACGCCCAGGAAGGGGGAGGCACTTACAATGTTCATGATGGCCAGCACATACTGCTCCACATCTCGGCGCCCATGGTAGGCTACCATCATCTTGTCGGCCACCACCAAGGTCTCCACGTAGTGCTCTCGGCTGACCGAGCGCTTCAGGCCTGGCTGGCCTCTCTCTGTTTCATTCCCCACAGGCCTGGCAGGTGGGGGCTTCAAGGTGCGGAGCCACCATGGCCGACCTTTCCACGGTTTGTCATCTAAGGGATACAGTGGCACAATTAAAGCCCTCTGCTGGTAGGGCTCCGAGCTGACTCACACCTATCTTAGAAATCCCCTATCTAGTTGTCCGGGCCTATAGTGGTAGCCCTGTGGCGCTCGATCCCATTAGATTTCAGAAGCTAAGCAGGGTCGGGTCTGGTTAAGACTTGGATGGGAGACTGCCTGGGAACACCAGGTGCTTGTAGGCTTGGGAGATGGACCTGGCAACCCACTCCCAAAAATCAATCCGCCATTGAAAACCCTATGAATAGCAGAGAAGCACTGACAATAGTGTTTCACCTGTTGTACACAGGGTCACTATGAGTTGGACGGTGACTCCACAGCACCTAACAACAACATCTAGTTGTCCTTCTACCCAGCAGTCTGGATGGACAATTTCTGGTATTCTTGCTGCTGCTATTACCCATCTGATGGTCCATCTGCCACACAACTGCCAAATGCCTCATTTCTTTTACTACTGGGCATCCTATAACGTCTGGTTCTACAACATCTCACTACTTGGATGTCTGTGTCTGCACTGATATGTCTGTCCTGCTGTCAAACTAATAGGTTCAAAACAGCCTGACCTCCCCACTATCCAGTTGGACAACAACCCAGTTGCCGCACTGCCCGACTGCCCATCTGTTCAACCACCAGACTGCCCTAGTGCCCAAATGCCCAACGGAACACTTGTGCCTTGTCCCATGGTTAAGTTGGTTGGCTGAAGCGCTGCCCGGTAGCCCACCACAACCAGCACGATGGCATCGCTTCCTGACAATCCCACCGCCCAGATGTGTTGGTGTCCCCCTATCTGAACTGCACCGCTGCTTGGCCTTCTTTTTTTCTAGAGACACAGACTCATTAGGTAGCCCTGACTGGCCTGAAATTTGTGATCCTCCTGCCTTAGCCTCCCAAGTCCTGGGATTACAGGTGTGCACCGCCAGGCCCAGCCCTGTCACTTGTCCTCCTGACTGAACAGCTTTCCAATCAATGTCACTGGCTAACTGTCTGGTTGCAGAGCCACTTAACCTCCTGATTACGTAACAATGGGGCTGGGATTTAGCTCAGTCGGTAGAGCGCTGCTCTGCAGTCTCTGAGGTCCAGAGTTCGATTCCCAGCATGGCAAAATGGGAGAAGGATGTGGCAACCCACTCCCAAGGCAATCCCGAAACAGTCAGCCATTGAAACCCCTATGAGGGTTGCTATGAGTCGGACTCGACTCGACGGCACCTAACAACAACAACAACAACGAGGCTGTTTTATCGAGCACTCAATTGTGACAGGATCCTACTTTCTGCTTATACAACTGTGGTGTGTCTGCCACAGTGTACTATCCACAAACTATTTGAATGTACAACTCACTCAAGGTCTCATTTTTGTGCTTTTCCACCAAACACTTATCTATTTTCTTTTCTTTTCTTTTTTTTTTGTAGTATTTGGGGGTTGAACCCAGAGCCTACACATACTTTGGGAGCGATCTACCACTGAGCTCTACCCCTTTCCCTTTTCTTCTGTTTTATCTTGAGGCAAGGTCTTGCTAAGTTACACAGGCTGCCTCTGTCCTCAAACTTGCGATCCTCTAGCCTCTGCCTCCTAAGTTGCTGGGATGACAGGCGTGTGCCACCACGCTTGGCTGTCAATCTGTCTTTTAACTGTATGATCGTGCTGGTGTTTCCTAAATTTCTGATGGTATAACTGTCCTCTGACTGGTCTGGTTGTAAATCCGATCTTTTGAAAGGTGCCAGAACCCTTCTGCTGGCATTTTTACTGTACAACCTTTCTAGTATGTGATACAATCACTCTACTGCTTAACTGTGTGATTAGACCATAACCCTAGAGATGGAATGGTTTTATGTCTGAACACCTGTCTGGCCGTCTTACTATGGCTGGGCCAGTTGACTACTGCCTTATAGCCTCACTGCCTGACAACACAGGTCTCCCCTGTCCCCCAGTCTGCAGATGGTTGGAGCTTCCAAACTGTATCACTGTGTCTCTCTCGCAGCAATTTCATTTCCCTCCTTACGTAGCTGCCTGCTTATTTTCTGGAAGGAAAATACGACTGCCCCCCTTGCCCATCCTCAGAGAGACAGGTGTACCTCTCACTCCACAGGCTGTGTCCAGGTAGGGGTGACGTAGAGAGGAACGCTTGTATACCACGTGAGGGCCACTTTCCTCTGGGCCCCGGGGACCCTTGGTCCCCCCTTGCAGGGGCTCAATCAAGTACTCTTCCTCATCTGCCACAATCAAGCCATGCTGGGGGTAGGAGAGAAAGCTTAAATCAGGTCCTAGTTCATCAGACCTCTGGGATACCATCTCTGTCTTTATGATTTCATTCTGTCTCATTGGGTTTATTTTGTTATGCTTTCTTCTAATTTTTTGAGATGGATGTTCACCTCATTTATTTACAACCTTGCCGAAGGCTATACATTTTCCTTTAAGTACTGTGCTAGCTGCACTCCAAAGTACTTATTAGCTCAAAATAGCTTTAAAAACTGTAATTTCACTGTAATTTCTCCACTAACCTATACTTAAAAATGTTTAACTTCCAAAAGTGTGGGCACTTCCCCCTGCTTCCCAGAATCCTCAGCTCACCAGGCCCCCACAGGTGCTGATGGCCACATGGGAGCTGCCAGCCTGGCCTTGCAGGTGGCCAGCGTAGAGGCAGTGGGCCCGGGCAGCCCTCTGCCAGGCCAGGCCCTCCCGTGTCCAGTACTCCACGGAGACGTGCCCTGCCAGTAGACGGGGGCTGCGGGTCAGATTCAGCAGGAAGTGGGTGCTGGGTGCGGCCACCTTGTAGAAGAGGCGAGACTCAGCTGTGACCCTGGTGCCTCGGCGCTGCCTCCGGAGGGCAGGTGGTGAGAAGGCCAGCAGTGCCCCATTGTGGTCCACACGGGTGGGGAAGGCGATCTCGTAACTCTCGAGACTGGACAGGAACTCATCTGTGGGTGAGGGTCAAAGGCCTGGAGAGGACCCTGGTGTTGACCGGGGTCAGCCAAAACCAGGATCTGGCTGCTAAAGCAGACAATGCTGGCCTTAACACCTCTGGAATCCAGATCACCCACAGCAAGGCTTAGCACAAATGACCCCCTATACCCATAACCCCCCAGCCTAGCGCACTGACCCATCTTTTCCCTGGGACCCAACTGACTTCTTTAACTTCTCGTTCCCTCCCACCCTTGGACCACTCCTACCTTGTGATCGGAAGGCGTGTGTCACCTTGAATGTGAGGCCCAGCCCCAGGGCAAGGGCCCAGCGGAGGATCTGGCAGGCGGGAGCCATAGAGGCCACGTGTCCACATGTCTCTCCCTGGCCACGGCTGCTGGCAGCCCGGACAGTGCTGCCTCCCTGTTCACAGCCTAGGCAGCATCACCGGGCTCCTAGTGGAGGGCACCGGGTCAGGAGGAGGACCTGGTCCCTTAGCCCAGCACAGCCAACGCCAAACGCCAAGACCCTTCGCCAGAACGGCAGGAAGGACCCACCTGCAGCCTCTTGGGTGCCCAGGCCACGTGCCCCATCTGAAGGCCCCAGCGCTCCTTCCCATTCAGAAGGCACCGCAGCCACCCCTTCCTCCACTCCCCCATCCTCCTCACACTCAAGAGAGGACAGTGAGGGACCCAGGACTTTTTACACCATTGCATTTCATTTCCCAAATACCTAAGAAGTCCCCATTCTTGTTTGGGTGAGGGGTGAAGCAGGTTGCCCAGGGTCATGTGGCTAAAAAAGTGGCAGTAACCACGTCCACTCATTGGGGAATGATTGCGCCGGTGGGTGGAGGGCAGAAAGAAAGCAGCTGCCCTCGATACAGACACGGTTATCAGACAAGTAAATAAAGAGAAAGGAGAGTGGGTCAGATCGGGACGTGGTGTCTGAAGATAGCAGCTGGACACGGGGAAGCAGTGTTTTGAAGGATGGGAGGAAGTCAGTTGCGGACAGAGACAAGAGAGGGTGCACCAGGCAGAGGAACGGCAAGGCCGTAAGCCTGGAGGGAGGCAGGGAGGTTCCTGGCACGGGGAGGAGAGGCTGGCACGGGATACACATGAAGGCTGAGGTGGTGGTCAGCAGGAACGTATGACTCAAATCAAAGCCAAGGTCAGTGCTCAGGTCCTCCGGCCCCGCCCACCACTGTCACCCACCATCTTGAACCCTGCCTTGGGACTCCGCCTTGGGTAGCACCGTTCACCCCTCCTCACGGTGAGGCTGGAAACCCCAACACTATGGTCCCAGTTCCTGAGGCTTCTCCCTCACCCCACATTTCCAGCCTGGCTTCTTAGCCTGCTTCTGGGTTCAGACTCTGCCTCCTCCAGGTTGCGGGCCGGCTGGGCAGGTCTCAGTTTCCCAGGCATGTGCCCCCCGGCCAGCCCGCCGCAGACACCACTTTAGGCCACTGCCCTGTGCCAAGCCCTCCTCCCACTTCCCCCGGCTCTCCTTCCTCCTCCTCCCAGCAAAATCCCCCTTAATCACACACTGCCTTGTTTTCTTTGCGGCCCAGCCAAGTCTGAGCGTCGGTCCCCAGGGGACAGCTTGGCCACAAGGGAGGAGAGCCAGCTTTCCTCCAAGACGCCACCAGCAGAAGCCCACTCTCTCCATTTCTGCTTGAACCCCTCTGGCAACGGGCAGCTCACTCACAGAGATTTTGAGACCATGCTGTTGACCAGCTAGGCTAGTGTCCACTCCCTGGTGGATTTTTTTTTTTTTGGGTGTGTTTTTTTCTTTTACCTTTCAGGGTCTATAGTTGGTGGTGTGCCGTTGAGCCCCTGTGTTACAAATCCTTCTTTCAGCTGCTCACTGCACATGGGCCTCTCTGGGCTCAGTGGCCTCTGCTGCAGAGCCTGGGCAGGGTGGAGGGCAAAGAGAAGCCAGGCTGTTCTTCAGCGCGGAGCTGAGTGGAGGATTCAAAGATTGCCCAGGATTCTGAGACCTGCTCCCTGCCCCTGGGGACCCTCTCTTTGAGCTTTCTTTTTCTCAGCTCCTCATGCCCCCGGCTCCCCTCCCACAAGCATCCTTCTTCCTCTCTCTTCCTGTATCTTCTCCCCTATTCCTTCCTTGGAGACCTTAACCAACTCTGGAATCAAGATCCTTCCTGACCCCTCTCTTGCCTTTACACCCCCACCCCCATCCAGGTGACAGCATTCTCCAGGCAAGTGAGCCTGGGGACCCCCTCATCATCCCTGCCACTTCCTTCCCATGTGGTCGGGGTTGGACCTCAACTTCCTACTGTAGACTGTCTCTCTGTCTCTTTTTTGCAGTACTGGGGGTTGAGCCCAGGGTCTCACGCATGCCACACAAGTGCTCCACCACCGAGGCTTGCTCCTACATCCATTCTTATTTTCCATCTCGAGACAGGGTCTCACTACATTGTGCAGGTTGCCTCTGGCCTCCAACTCCAGATCCTCCTGCCTCAGCCTCCTGAGTGCTAGGATCTCAGGCAAGGCCACTGCCCCGGCTCCTCCCCCACCTTGAGTGAGATCTTGCCAGTGAAGCTGAGACAGGGTCTCTCGAGGCCCAGGCTGGCTGGGAAGTCGTGATCCTCCTGCCTCAGCCTCCTGAGTGCTGGGATCACAGGCGAGGGCCATGGCACCTGGCCTGCGGCCCCTCTCTTGGCTATTTAGGCTCTGTGCCTCTTCTCCAGGTGCCCTCCATATCCCCCATCCCTTACTAGTGCCCTTTAAAGCTAGGTCTTTCTCCTAATAACCACATGGCTATAGGCTCAGATGGGTGTGTGTGTGTGGGGGGGGTGGCAGAGGCAGGGAGTCCCTGCACACAGTGTGGGGTGTAGCCGGGTCTGGAGGGGGCTCATGGATACCTGCCAGGAGCAAGGCAAGGGGTACTGGGTCAGGGGACACAGTTCGGGGTAGTGGGGACGGAAACAGCACCGACAAGTGTGGTTTTGGGGAAGATGGAGGTTCAGAGGCAAGGTCTGGAGCCTCCAGCTGTGAGGGGGTCTCAGGCACGGGTGGGAGCAGACATGCTGCTGGGGACCCTCAGGGCGGCAGTGAGGGATACACACTGAGGTGTGTGGTGCGAACCCGGGCCTGGCCATTTTCCCCCCAGTCCCCCAGCTTCTCCCCTAGAAAGCAGGAGGGAGGGCGAGGCCTGGGGGAGGGGTCCAGGCTGGAGGAGGAAATGCCTTCCGGAAACGGAGGCTCCATCCCATCCCGGGGATCCTGCAGGGACTCGAAGCTCCACACCCAGACCTCCCCAGCCAGCCCTGGGTGGAGGGGGTGGAATCCATCCCTGTCGCCGGTCGCCGCTCAGGCCTCCGTGTGGACGGCGAGGTCCAGCCGGGCCAGGCAGAGGCCGCCTGGGGCCTGGGACCGCAGGCCTCCTCCAGCCGCTGCACATCTGGCCGGGGCGGAAAGCAGACAAAGGCCCCCCCACGCCAGACAGCGCCTTCGGGGGAGGGGGCGGCAGAGGCCACTCAGCAACCCGCCGCTAATTAAAGGCTCTAATTAAAGGCTCTGAGCCGGACCGCTGCAGACACCCAGACAGACGGCTGTGGCCTGGGTGACCGACTCAGGGGAAGTGGGCGGCGCTACTCCCAGACCAGACACACAAACACACTGGCAGAAACACGCACGCACCCCGGGCCGACCCCACCTGCGCGGATGGCATGGCGGGGTGACCCAGAAAAGACCCCCCTGGACCGCTGACACACTCAGCACACACTCACACCGGCCCACAACCACACACGCCCAGACCCGTATGCGCAGACACTTTCCACCCCGAATGACACATGGACAGACAGCCTGCAAACCCAGACACAGAGATGCAAGCCCGGGGCCTACACACCATGGAGCGCTGTTTTACACACTTGCTCTTTTGCACACTTACACCCGGACCACGCATAGGCGAAGCACAGCCACCCCGGCCTAGCCAGACACGTCCACACTCCTTCCCCGGGCTCCCCAGATCTACCCCACAGACAGCCCCGGGGTTCACACACTCAGCACCCCCCACCCCCGAGACCCACACGCAGCAGTCAAGACGCGCGCCGCCCTAGCCATCCGCATGCACAGCCGCGCCCTCGGTAGGTGCGCACCCCGGGGGCGCACGCCGCCCCCCCAAGGCGGCCACACAAAGACACCTCTCGGGCACGCAGGGACGCCGATGCACGGCCATCGGTCCCTCCGCGGAGGGACCCCGCGCGTCCCAACACGCACCCGCGCGCGCGCGCACCCACGGCAAATCCACACGCGCACTAGGGCGCGCCCCGCGCCGCGCGCCCTTGGGGACATCCCGCAGCCACAGGGCAGGCGCGCCGCGGTGTTGGGGGGCGGGGGTCCCGCGGGCCCCGGCCCCGCCGATGGCCACTCCAAGCCCCGCGCGGCCTCGCGCCCGCCCCCACCCGGCCCGCTACCTGCGCGGGGGCCTCGCGTCCGCCGTGGCCGCCGCCGCCTCGCCGCCCCGCGCGCAGGAAGGGAGGGCGCGAGCGAGCGCGGCGGCGTGGCCGGGGGAGGGGGCGCGGGGAAGGCACTTCCTGAGCAGCCGGCCAGGGTTATAAAAAACCCCCAAACCGCGCGGCCAGGAACCCCGCCCGCCGCCGCCGCCGCCCCGGCCTGGGCCGCGGGCTGGACCCGGGCCAGGGACCCCGGGGAGTCCGGGATCGGCGCCCCGCGGGGTGTTGGGGGGGTTGCCGGGGAGGAAAAGGGGT
>VMDO01022597.1:0-33215 GCA_007922755.1 Pedetes capensis | reverse complement strand
GGGCAAAAAAAAAAAAAAAAACTAAACAGACTGTTCTCAAATGAAGAAGTTCATAAGGTCATGAAGTACATGAAAAAGTGCTCAATATTCCTAGCCATTAAGGAATGCAAATGAAAACAACTCTGACACACCATCCAACTCCAGTAAGAATGGCCAAGATCAACAAAACAAATAATAACAAATGCTGGTGAGGCTGTGGAGAAGGAACCCTCTTACACTGTTGGTGGGACTGTAAACTGGTTCCACCACTTTGGAGATCAATGTGGAGATACGTCAGAAAATTAAAAATAGAACTGCCATATGATCCAGTTATATCACTAGTGGGAATATACCCAAGTGGAGATGAGTCATCATACCACAGAGTCACCTGCATCTCAATATTCAATGCAGTACTTTTCACAATAGCAAGGATATGGAACCAACCAAGGTGTTTATTGACAGAAGAATGGATAAAAAATTATGGTAAATATACACAATGGAATACTACTCATTAATAAAAAATGAAGTAATGTCATTTGCAGCAAGATGAATGGAATTCGAGAACATCATCTTAAGCAAATGAACACAAGCTCAAAAAGAGAAATACCATATGTTCTCACTCCTATGTGGAAGCTGAATCATACTTAAAGGAAGGAAAAAAATCCTATACATGAATTGATATATTAAAAATGCACAATTAAAACTTAGTGTACAAGGGACAATATAAGGAGTAGAAAGATGGAGGGAGGGAACTAGCAGAGGGAAGTGAAGTTTGGAGAAGATGGGATGGGGAGGATCAATGTGCAGGGACGAAGGGGTAGAAGTTGATCTCAATGTAAATAGCACATCTTCATAAGTACATTGGAAAAACAGGGGAATATAACCCAAATAAGCATCTGAATTTTACTGCATATTAGCCACAAGGCTCCATAAACTTTGTGGGTTGATGAAAGGACTGCCAAAAGTGATGTAAAGGATGCATAATGGAAAAAGCCAGTGCTGTATTACTCTGTATGCCATTATCATTTACTAATAGAGAAAAAATGTAATTTTATAGAAACAAGTATAAAATCTAACCTAGGGTCCAAAAATTTGACTGTAGCATAACATGAATAAACTGTGTCATTTTAAAAATTAGCATATAAAATAATAGTTTCATTAAGATATTTTCATACATGTATAACACTGTGCTTTTCTCATATTCACCCCATTACCCTCTCTTGTCCCTGATCCTTCTGTTCCCCTTTCTCCCCCAAATAGTCCCCCTTCTTCTTCATGTCATATATATTTTTAAAAATCCATATTGCACATGTAAGAAAAAACATGCAATATTTGTCTTTACCTTCCCTGATTATCATCTCTTATTCACCCCCTCACTTCCCTTTAGTCCTCCTTGTGCTCCCAAATAGTCTATCTTATACTTTCCCCAAGTTCAATTCCCAGCACCCCAAAAATGGGAGAAGGGCTTGGCAATCCACTCCCAAGGCAATCCCGAAGCACCCAGCCATTGAAAACCCTACGAGGGTTGCTATGAGTTGGATACTGACTCGACGGCACCTAACAACGACAACAACAACATACATTCCTGTATATATATATATATATATATATATATATATATATATATATATATATATTAGATTTCACATATAAAAGAAAACATGTGATATTTGTCTTTCTGAGTCTGCCTAATTTCACTTAAAATGATGATCTTCAATTCTATTTCCCTGAAAATGACATAATTTTGTTCTTCTTTATGGATGAATTGTGTATATGTAACTTATTTTCCTTATCCATTCATCTATTGATGGACATCTAGGCTGATTTCATTTCATATCTGGGCTATTTTGAATAGTGCCACAATGAAAATGAATAAGCAGGCATCACTGTAGTGTGCTGGCTTAAAGCCCTTGAGGTATATAGGAAAGAGTGATATAGTTGGATCATGCGGTATTTCTTTTTTTAGTTTGAGGAACCTCCATACTTATTTTTCATAGTGGCTACATTAATTAATCTTCTTACCAGCAGTGTTTTAGGGTTTCTTTTTCCACCATCCTTGCTAGCTTTTATTGTTTGTTTTCTTCATGATAACCATTCTGACTACTGGATATCCACATGCAAAAAAAGAAAACTAGACTCTCACCATGTCAAAAATCAATTCAAAATAGATCAAAGACTTCAATGTAAGAATTGAAACTTTGAAACTGGTCATGGAAAACATAGGGAAAACACTTCAAGATATAAGCATAAGCAAGGACTTTCTGGAAAAGACATCATTAGCTCTAGGAAACAATAGCAAGAATTGACAAAAGGAATACAAGAAATTAAGGAGCTTCTGCACAGCAAAGGAAATAACAAACACAGGGCAGAGAAAGTGTACAAAATCGGAGAAAAGATTTGCTAACCATACATCAGACAGGGGTTAAATATCTAGAATTTGTTAAGAAGTTAACAATTTATACACCACAAGAACCAATACCCCAATCAATAAATGGGCAAGTGAATGGACATTTCTCAAAAGAAGAAATACAAATGGCCAAGAAGTATATGAAAAAATGTTCAACTTCTTTAGCCACCAGGGAAATACAAAAGAACTATATCTTAATAATGGGAGAAGGACGTGACATCTCACTCCCAAGGCAATCCCGAAACAGTCAGCCATTGAAAACCCTATGAGGGTCGCTATGAGTTGGACTTGACTCGACGGCACCTAACAACAACAACAACATATCTTAATAATAGTAGATGTTTAAGGGACCAAGGAGCTTCAGTTAGCAGCAAGCTTAGTATTAGTACATGGAAGGCATTTGCTTCCCCAAAACTAATGTGATATGATAGCTGTGTTAATAATTACTCCACCTGGCACCCAAGAACAACAGCAACAACAACACCCTCCTTAGATCATCCCTCAGGTATTCTGTGTATTTCTGGGACATTGACACACTACAGCCTATACTCAGGGAAATGACTAGGAAGATGAGTGGCTCCACACTAGGTCATGGAAAGAATGAATACATGGCTTAGGATGTTTTGCCTGGGGAAAAGAAGTCTCATGTAGAATATTACTAGTGGCCTGCAAACATTTTAATTTTTCATGTTCTCTGAGATTCTTAACAAAGAAGCAACTAGCTGTGGCCATTGTCTAATTAGAAACACACACACACACACACACACACACACACACACACACACACACACACCCCAGCAGATGAATTTGAGAATTCATCTCCCTTTTGAGGGTAAACAGAGTGTCATACTTTGGAGCAGATGATGTCACAAGAAATAAAGCTATATTTCAGTCCTCACTCACCCCTTTGCTCACTCACTTTGGTGCACCATTTGTTCAACTGCATGCATTAGTTCTAGCTGTCAAGTAGGATCAATAAACCATCATCCTACATGAAATCCACCATACTACCTATTTTTATAAATAAATTTTTGTTGGAATAAAGCCACACTCATCCATATTGTTTAGTCTACTTTTCTGAGTGGAGGGGACAGAGATTGTATGTCCCACAAAGCTGAAAGATTTACTACCTGGCCCTTTGCAGAAAAAAGTCACGAATCCATACTCTATAATAATTTTAATAATCCATTTTCCAATACCAGGATTTGTAGTGTCATTAGAGATTTAAAGGGTGAAGACTTATTTAAAAAAAATCAAAGTTAGGGAAAAAATTAACTCTCTAATTGGTATTATGTTATTTGTCTGGCCTTTAATACTATTTCATTGTTGGAGACATATGTGTTAGAACATTTCTGCTTGTGAATAACAGATACTCATTTTGTTTTGTTTAAATAGGAAGAGGATATTGGAAGGGTAGCTTAGTATCTCTGAGAATCCAGTGGAGAAAGTACAGTTGGGCTTCAGAAAAGTATCACAAACAAAGAATGAGAATTGTAAGCCATATAAAGTTCTGATCTTCATTTCCTGTCTCTGTTTTTCTCTGTGTATCTGCTATGGTTTGAATATGGTTGTCTTCTAGGAACTCATGTAAGAATTTAATCTCCAAAATGTTATATTAATGGTATTTAGAAAATGGAAACTTAATCGCAGTATGACTTTTAGGGGCATTTGGGAAGTGATTAGATTAGATAATGCCATTAGAATAAAGCCTATGATTTTACCCTGGTGGCTTTATGAAGAGAGGAATAGAAACACAGAGATACATGCATGCTACTCTTATGATATGATGCATCCAAGAGGAGGTTCTTGCAAGAAACTGTGTCATAATATTTGGACTTTCAACCTCCAGAACTAGGAGCCAAAACAAGCCTCTTTTCCTTATAAAGTAGCCTGCCTCAGGAATTTCATTATAGTAATGAAAAACTACTAATACAGTATCCAGCTTACTTTATTTCACCTTCATGAATTTTTAATCCAAAAGTTATATAGTTTTTAATTCATTTAGTTATATAAGGCTAAAACAGCAACAACAACAAAAAACAACAAAAACAGCCACTGCCCCCTGTGCCTCACAACCACTCCTAACTCTTCTAGCATTTCTTCTGTGTTTCTAAGTAACTTGCTTATACTACTACTACTACTTGATTCTTCAGTTTAAAATTTATTTATGTATTTTTTACTATGAGAGAAGAGAGTTCTCCTTTGCTTTTGCTCCTAACATATGTATATCACATATTTTTGCTAAATCTGTATTTGTCATTTACATTGCTATAATTATGTAAATAAAGCAAAATTTCTAACAGTCTTCCAAATGTGAAAAAAAAAAATGTCCTGCAAAGTCAGTGAATTCCTAAAAACTGTAAATGTCTGGGTGATAGATACTTAATCTTGTTTATCTTTATATATCTATTACCTTTGTCACCAAACTGGCTGGGGTCCTTTTGTTCTACCTAGATAGAAATAATGGGTGGGCAAGGAGAAGCTCTTCAACTGCTGATCTTTGGCAATGCCTGTATCCTGAGCATTTGACAGCATTGAGAAGGGACAGGAGATAGGTGGAAGCAGCAGCAGCAATAGTTTCCTTCTAGTGTTCCAGCTCTTATCTAGGCCAAGGAGGTCAAGATTCCTCAGCCCTTCAAGCATTACAGTTCCTATGTAGGCTCAGGAGGTGAGGACTCATAAGTCCATAAGTGCTACAGCTCTTTTGTAGGCCAAGGAGATTGGGATTCCTCAGTCCTTGACAGTTGCTGATATTGTAGCTTCTGAGAAGGATTGGGTATTAGGATTCCTCAGTCCTAGACAGTAGCCAGTGTCACAGCTCCCAGGCCTAGGATGTCTGAGACTCTTTGTCCTAGAGACTCAACAGCTCTCTAGAACTCTTCCAGTGACCAGGGCCTGCAGTTTCTCTTTTCTAGTTATTTGCAGTCTTTTCTCCCTCTTCTGCCATCCCTCTTCTTCCTGCCTGATTGTTGTTTCAAATTGTTTAGTTGCCTCTTATTGTTTTTTGTTTGTTTGTTTTGTTTTGCAGTACTGGGGGCTGAACCCAGGGCCTTGCACTTGCATGCTTTGCAAGTGCTATACCACTGAGTTGCACCCCCAGTCTTTTTTTTTTTTTACTTTTTGAGACAGGGTCTCCCTAAATTATGCAGACTTCCTCTGGTCTCTTGCGATCCTCCTGCCTCTGCCCCCCAAGTCACTGAGATTATAGACATGCACTACCACACCCAGCACCTCTTATTTCTACAGCCACTGTCACTATTGCTGCTGTTTGGGAGACAGTAATCACAGTCTTTCTGTTGCTGCTGCTGTTGCTGTTGCTGCAGCTGCTGCCAATTACTGGTCTTATAGATTAACCTCTTCTTCAGCTGTCAAGCAGCCAGTTGTTTCAGTGCTTCTGCAACTCAGCATTCTGCCTACTCTTCTTTCTGGCACTGCTGCTCCACTGTATCTGCTGTCCCTTGCCACTGCCATTACCACTGTTCTGTTATCTGCACTGTTTCTTTCTTTGTGTTCCCAGACCAGCCTGCATTATTAAAAGTAGGCAAAGACCACTCTAGAGAAGCCTGTTATTGGGCCTAATGTTCTACCACCCAAGGGAAGCACAAGAGGGTATCTCCTGGCCAGCTCCACTTGAGTGAAATTAACAGCCTACTTATATAGCCAAAGAAGGGGAGATTATGCCAGTCACATGAATGAAAATTTGGGTTTGCACCAATCACAGCAGTCCCTTTTGTACCAATCACAGCAGCTCCTTTTCCTAGGCCACCAGAGGAATTGCTCCCCTTCTGGCCTGGGATGGTCACAGGGTCATCTAGAGTTCATTGACAATTATAATAGCAAAAAAAATCCAGTGTAAACTGCAAACTGCAAACTGTTTGAAATAACCATGACTGGAGGTGCACCTTAAGGAGCTAGAGTTGTGCTGCAGCAGCAATTGTCACATGGTTTCCTTAAGGCATTTGTGGAGCGTTCAAAACCACTGGTGTTGGTATAAGGGTGGCTCAGCTGGCTGCTTAAATGAGAGTTCCTTACTCAAAGCAGCAGAAGTAACAAGGAAGAGACTAATAGCCATCAGTTAGGAAGTCACATTGCCCTATCCCCACTTACTGTATGTGCAGGTGAAGGAGCACTTACAGTAAAAATTGAAAAAAAAAAAACAAAAACAGCCTCATCATTAACACTAACATTGATTTCAACCGAGTATTAACAATATTCCATGTCCAGCACCCCAAGGAGAGGTGGGTGCCCTGTTCTGTCTCACTTCCAATATTAGTATATGTGAGATAATCTTTAAGTGATTATTGAATGAATGTACATCAATAAAAGTATTCAAACAGATGTTTATTATTTTTAAGGAATCTATAATAGAAGAGTTTTACACTGGTTGAGAGATTGGACTAAATAAATCTAAAATTTTTATAGTTCTATAATCTACCCAAACCTGTGGCTTCTACCTCTTATATTCTGTCATGTCCTTAGAAGGACTATATCATATTAAACTTCATGTCCTTAGGACCAAACGTAGTACATGGTAAAGAGTAGACATCCAATGAATCATTGAAAAATGATTAATGAAAGAATTATCATCTCTTCTATATTCCTAGTCAGTCCGCTATAGACATCTTGGTACCTTTTCAATCTGTTTAAATTGTTATTATGCTTGCACTCCATGTGTCTAAATATTCTCCACTGAGTGGTTAGTCTCTTCTCTAAATTAATATGAGGATTTACTGACTATAGCAATTATTTGACACTACTGTGTATGGCTTTGCATCATGGGTGGGATGAACACATACATTTCTCATAACTTGACTGGGAAAGGCTGTGTCCTCTACTGTTTGAGTTCCTTGGTTTCCATTACAGTACCATCCCATGATTATATCTATCCCTTGGTTGGTTGATTCTTTTAATCCCAATCTAAAAAGTAGGTGAGATCTGCTTTGAGAAAATCTGGTATAGCCGCACATTAAAAACTAAAAATTAGAAAATATTGTGCTATAAAATTATTTCTGATAAAGTGATTTGCCACTATGTTATAATATCCTACACAATTCACACTTCAGTTTAGCTGCAATGTTTAGGGTCACATGTAATATAAAGCAAGCATACCCAGAATAACAGATGGAGAGAGCATCTGCTTGGGGCACTGCAGAGAAGGGCACATAAACAATGGGAATATATATTGTGAAAGAATGTGGCAATTAATATTTCTCCAAAAGCATCAAAGTAGTCATAATGGGTCAACAACAAAACTCTACTAGATTTTTTCTCTGTATTTAGCAATTCAGTATCATTGTTAGATTATAGACAGTAGCAAGTAGGAAGAACACTATACCCTTTTCAGTGCATCTAGCCTCCAAAGGCATTTGAAGGTCCTAAATGTATGTATTTTAGATACACATTTTATAGCATAAAAATATGGTGATTGAATCTTTTCCAAGGTAACAGAGATTGAGATAAGGTCTAATTTAGGTTCAAGATATTTTTTATTTCTATCTTTTGAGATGCTGTAGGTATCTATATAAATGCATGGTTTATTTTATTATAAGAAAGGCTACTTAATATTCAGACAAAATGAGGAGTGAAGTAGGAAATGGGATTATTTATAAAATCAGGTAAAATTGTATGTAATTAAGAGGTATGCCAGAGCGAAGTCAGAGGCTTTATTTCAACTTGTAAGAATATCATCTTAACTTGCAGCATTTTTGCCTTTATGATAATTGTTATTACTTGATTTTATATTCTAATTATCATTTCATTTTCTTCTGTGTGTGTGTGTATATATATATATATATTTTTTTTTCCAGTACTCAAGGTTGAACCCAGGGCCTCGTGCTTGCATGCTTTGCAAGTGCTGGACAATTGAGCTGCACCCCCAGCCCTTTCTTTTTTTTTTTTTTTTTTTTACTTTTCTGAGATAGGGTCTTGCTACATTACACAGACTACCTCTGGCCTTGAACTTGTAATCCTCCTGCCTCTGCCTCCTGAGTCACTGGGATTACAGGTGTGCACCACCATGCCCTGATCATTTTACTCTGTATATAATGATGAGATCCTTCATTCACTTGAAACTATATTTATTTAGTCTATTAGTTTCTGTCATAGTATAAAATGGAGGAGGAAATCATGTTATTCTTTACTTAGCACAGTCCTATCCTTTCAGTAGGATGTTCTACCACATTGGTTTAAATAAAATATCATGAAAACCAAGTTAAAAATCAATCCAAGGAGAGGCATGGTGTCCCATGCCTGTAATCCCAGCAACTCAGGAGGAGAAGGCAGGAGAATCACAAGTTCAAGATCAGAAGCAGCCTGTGTAATTTAGTGAGACCCTGTCACATGAAACAAAATGAAAAATGTCCTGGGGTGCCACTCAGTGGTAAAGTGCTTCTAAAGTGGGTGCAAGACCCTGAATTCAATCCCTGAGTATCACAGTAAAATAAAATAAAGTAAAATTTTAAAATAAAAGAGAGTAGACTCAACAGAGAAAACACTGTCTTGCTAGGATGCCAGTTATTGGTCTTATAGAGGAATTTATTAAGTAAATTAATAATCAATGTTAAAAAAATTAGTACACCACAGGATAAAAATCACAGGACATCATATCCCTGAATTCCCTGAAGACTTTTTGTAAGTCACTGTAGATTTCTAGGTCTCACTTTGACATCTAATAAATCCAAAGTAGGGTCATATTAATGATAGTGTGCTGATTCTTCTTGTCCAACCTTTGAAGTTAAGGTGCCTACAATGAATAATCTAAAGACTAATGGATAGGTGTTTTTCTTCAATATATTTTAAATGCTAAAAAGAAAGGTAAGCATTACTACCTGACCAAAGGAACTAGAATTATAATTAAAGGTAACTCTGTCATCTTGTTTCATTGAGACTATTAGGACTACTCCTTATGTAACTTTTTAAAATCTATACCTGCATTTTAGCAGTTCTCACTGCATTTGCAGTTGCTTACATATTTCCCTTTCCAAAAAGTTTTGAAGTCCTAAATGGAGTCTAATTTCCTTGGGATTCCCAGCTCTTAACAGAGCAGTTGGTATTGGGTTCTCAGTGTTTTCTGAATGAATTTACCAACTCGTTAACTGTATAACATGGATCTTTTGAGGTAATCACTATTATTACTCAAATGTTCACGTTTTAAAACCTTGGATCCTAAGCCAATCTAAATGATTGGCCTCTTCTTTAGTTGTGTGTGTGTGTGTGTGTGTGTGTGTGTGTGTGTGTGTGTTCTCTGCCATCTAGGAAGAATACATAAAGGTCAGTATTTTCTTGTCATTCTCTAAGATACTTATATGGCTGAAATCACTCCACAGAAGACTGAGCCAAAGGCTTGGCAAAATGTTCTTGAAGCTTATAGTAGTTACAGTTCACTGCAGGGAGTAAGAAGGGTAGATTATTGACCAAGAACACCAGGATTTCTGTGTATTTTTTGCTATTTTATCGTGAGAGACTTAGTAATCATAATGACAATCTGCCTATCCCAGGTGAGGTCCTACCAGGTGCAGGAAACACTGAGACCTAACCAAGCCTCTTACATCTTCCAAGCAAATCACTCTGGGGAACTCCAGTATAAATGCCTTGAGTTGCTTGAAGAGAGCAAAAAGCTGCTATTCACAAGCCAGGTCACCTGCCTCTCCCATTTAGATGGCTGGCATCATTTCTTACTAGTGCCACTAGGGCCTTCCTGCTACCTTGTCCACCTGTTGAATAATAAGTGACTAGGCAAAAAATGCCTGCAGCTGTACCACTGTGGCATCTGATCCCATCAGATCTTGGAAGCTAAACCTGGTCAGACCTGGTTAGTACATGAATGGGAGACTACCTCGGGACCACCAGGCATTGTGGGTTTGGGAGAAGGACCTGGCAACCCACTCCCCAAAACCAATCAGCCATTGAAAACCCTATGAATAGCACAGAAGCACTATCAGTAGTGTTTTGCCTGTCATACATAGGGTCACTATGAGTCAGACACCAACTTGATGGCACCTAACAACAACAAGGGATGGTATATGCCAGCTGAATTTGTAACAACCAGTGTGTGGATACAAAGTTTCCTGCGAGGCTAACTGGAGTCTGCATATGGGTTGCATATCCAAGGTATATTCCTGCAGAAGATGGAAAAATATATTCACTGGGATTCCAGAAGACTACTGTTCTGGGGGAAAAAGTAGTCACAGAGGAGGAGCAATTACACTTCTCATGGTTTTAACAATTTTTGAAGACTTTTGAAATGTTTTAGTTGACCAATTTCCATTTTGTATCAGTGACAGCATTTTAAAGAATGTTTAAATTGTTTCTTTCCAAATTCCTACCATTGTGGAGAACAGGGGATGTGAGGAGAAATAAGAATAAGGGGAGGCAGAGGGGCAAATAGAAGAAAGGAAGGCAAGAGGAGCCAAAAAGTCCTAAAGACTGGAGACTAACCTGAGAGCTTCAGATCTGGAGAAGTTGAGCTTTCTATTCATACACCTCTGCGGATTGCTCTATATTGTGTGGATGGTTTGCAAAATGTCTGGAGAATCAGTGATTGGACAGATTGATCACTTGCTGTTGACCTAGAGCTTGCAAAAGGCTCAAGGTCCACCAGTGTGCAAGCTTGAGATTATATCATCCTTTCCAGTGCTACCATTTAAACAGGTACAGTTAAATTCCACAGGTACAAAAACTGTGCCTTTACTTTAGTAGCAAGGTCTGCAGATGTGCAATAAAAGGACTTCTTGTTCCAAAATGAGATGTAAGTTCAACAGTTCTTTCAGAACTGAGTATGCATACAAATCACCTAAGGAGCCTTTTAAAATGCAGAGTCAGACAAAGTACGTCTGGAGAGACTTGGGATTTTGCTTTGCTGATGATGTCCCAGGTGACACCAATTCTGTCAGTCCTTAAACCACACTGTGAGTCACAAAGTGGAATATTTGGGCTAAGATTTTACACTAAAGACACTAGGGCTTTACTTTTAGGGTAAGATGTTATTTGTGCAATGCCAGTGTTGTTGTTAGGTGCTGCTAAGTCCCATCCAACTCAAAGTGACCCTATGTACAACAGAATGAAATACTCTCCAGTACTGTGTTATGTGTAGCACTATGTAAGTGCTTCTATGCTATTAATAGGGTTTTCAATGGCTGATTGTTTCAGGAATGGGCTTCCAGGTCCTTCTTTCATTTTCACAGTGCTAGGTGATTGAACTCAGAGCCTGAAAAACTACAGAGTGGCACTCTACCAAGTGATTTAAATTTGGGTAATCCACAATATGGGGCTGGGATTTAGCTCAGTTGGTAGAGCATTGCACTGCAGTCTCTGAGGTCCCGAGTTCAATTCCCAGCACAGCAAAAACGGGAGAAGGGCCTGGCAATCCACTCCCAAGGCAATCCCGAAACAGTCAGCCATTGAAAACCCTATAAGGGTCGCTATGAGTCAGATACCGACTCGACGGCACCTAACAAGAACAACAATCCACAATATACAAAGAATTTGATCTTTACCCCTTCTGATGCATGTCATCATTTAATTTTGTAGAACCTGACAGCACCTAACAACAGCAACATCAATATACATAAATTTTAAAAAGAATTATGTGCATAACAAGCACAAGTCTGCAGCCATAGCACCTTGGAATCAGATCCTTCCTGATCTAGGAAGCTAAGCAGGGTCAGCCTGGTTGGTCCTTGTATGGGAAGCCACCTGGGAATACCAGGTGCTGCAGGCTAGGAAGAAGGACCTGGCAGTCCTACTCCTGAAACAATCTACCATCGAAAACCCTATGAATAGCAGGGAAGCACTGACAATAGTGCCAGGCATGGCACAGTGTCCAGGAGTGTTTCGCTCTATTGTACTTAGGGTTGCTATGGGTCGGACTCAAATCGACAGCACCTAACAATGACAACAAGAAACACATGGCTCTGGATTTCATCCCCAGTGATGAAAAAAAGTGTACTTCTCAGGAAATTTTTCATCATACACAAAACTGGCTGTACCACTGTGACATCTGATCCGATGAGATCTCAGAAGCTAAGCAGGGTAAGGCCTGGTTAGTATTTGGATGGAAGACTGCCTGGGAACACCACATGCTCTAGGCTTGGGAGAAGGATTCAGCAACCCACTCCCAAAAGTCAATCAGCAATTCAAAACCTATAAGTAGCAAAGAAGCATGGCAATAGTGTTTCATCTATTGTATATAGGGTCACTATGAGTTGGATACCGATTCCACAGCACCTAACAACAAGAGAGTGTGCTCAAAAATATGGTTTGTGCATGGACATGTGACTAACATGATAAACAGAATGAAGGAAAAAAAATGGCATATAAGTGAGGACTGATAATGAGAAAAATCAGGAGCAATTTTAGCAGCTCTTAGATAATTCTAGGATCCCAGGAAGGGTTTCAGATACACTTTATAAATGTCCCTTGCAAGCCCCTTCCTAGAAAACCTATAGCAACAATTGTTTTTCTCTCAAGTTTCCAGAGTAATACCAAATTACCAGGTTTCTGTTCTCTCTCTCTCTCTCTCTCTCTCTCTCTCTCTCTCTCTCTCTCTCTCTCTCTCTCTCTCTCTCTCCTCTGTGAAACTCCTATCCACTTCCCATGCACACATTCCAATTATCAGAGAAGTAGATCTGTCTCTTATATTCCTGGACCCTACTTCCAGACATTCTAATTCAGTAAGTCTGGGATAGAGCCAGTTATCTCAGATGTGAACACATACTTCAAGGAGTCCTGAGGAATCTGGCCCACAGATAACACATGAGAAATGCTTCACCAGAGACTAAATTATGCTTCATTATTCACCTTTTCAATGGTAGCAGTCCACCGGTGATCTTTCACTCTCACATCCCGATCTTTATACATTTTTTAGGTATCTTTCTTTGATTGTATCTTAGTTTTCTGTACAGAATAGGCACAAATACATATCTATTAACTTTTCATCTTAAAATGTCTCCTACCTGCTTTCTCTTGATCTGCAGCTTTTAATGATGAGTTCAGTGGTAATTCAAGATTATATAAAGCTTATCAAAGAGATATTAAATTGTTCATAGGAAACTTTTTTCCTTTGATGTACATTTTATTTAGGAACATAAAAATATATCCAGTCTCTAAAATCTTGAAAAGAAAATAAAGAAAAGACAACTAGAATGGGTGACAATTTTAGAATGCATGTTTATAACTGTCTGCTTAGTTTAAAAAAAAACAAACAAATGAAACCATAATAACTGTGATCAGGGTTTCCATCTAAAAAAAAAACTTCCAAGAAAGTTCACGTGACAAAAGAGTAAGGTAGCTAAGATTTTATCTAGGGTTCACCACATACCAGACAAGTTTTCAATAAATCTTCAATGCCTTCTCCCCAATCAGAGATAAGGTCTAATTTTTGCAGCTTAGGAATTCAGGCTTCATTTGTTGTATTTGAAGTATAAGAATTAGAAGAATTAAAAGAAATAGAGCAAAGTAGAGTTTCCAGGAGCCTATATTGTCATGAAATCAAATTCTCTTTGCTTCCATGTTTCTTGTTTTCAAATGCTTTTCATTCCTTTGTAAGATCCATTAAGATGTATGAGATGTACATCATTTGGGTGTGCTTAACAAAAAAAACCCTGCATGACTGATCTGACTATGAGTTGGATACCGATTCCACAGCACCTAACAACAAGAGAGTGTGCTCAATATATCCAGTCTCTGTCCCTGTGAATGAAGTTGAATGCTCTTGAATAAGCAATGATGTATGAAGATACTTAAAATGAATAGCACCCATGATAGAGCTTCAGTGCCATTTTGAGCACTAAGCCCTTCAAGATGCAATGGAGCAAACTCTACCAAGTCAAGTGGGAACACAGATATAAACAGCCCTGCTCTATTTAAACAGCCAGAGATACAAGAAGGAGGATAAATTCATGCCTACAATGGGGTTTTAGTGAGATTTTATGAAAAAGACAAGCCAAATCAGCAAGTACTTACTGAGTATTCTCTAAACGCAAGAGAGTTGGTGAAAATGTTTATATTGCAGTAGGACCTAGAGACAGAGTCCAGCTTCCAGGCTTGGCCCCAGAGGACCTGAAGGAGATTGTCTGGTCCAGTATGAGATGGTACCATTGGATCTGCCAACTTTAAACAACCACGGATGTCCAAATGGAGCAATTGCTCCAAGATCAGCACTAAGTGGAAAACAGGAAGTTTTCTGAGAGGTTTGATTCAAACTATCAAATATTTAGACTATACTAGTGTTTTTCAAATTGAAGTTCACTAGATCAATTAGTGAATCACAACTAAACACATTTTTCCAAAATAAAAAAAAAGAGAGAAATGTGGAAAAAACAAGCAAAACCACCTAAGCATTGTTTCCCCAATGTGTCTGTCAGCCTATTGTGATGTGGGGACTTTGTGTTGCTATGATGCTGAAAGCTATGCCACCGGTATTTCAGATACCAACAGGGCCATCCATAGTGGACAGGTTTCAAATGAACTCCCAGACTAAGACAGACTCAGGAGGACCCAGCAGCCCACTTCTGAAATGTTGTTGTTGTTGTTGTTGTTGTTGTTGTTGTTGTTGTTAGGTGCCATTGAGTTACATTAGACTCATAGTGACGCTATATACAATAGAACAAAACACTCCCTGACACTGTGCCATGCCCAGCACTATGTCAGTGCTTCTCTGTTATTTATAGAGTTTTCAGTGGCTGACTGCTTTCTCAGTGGGCTGCCAGGCCCTTCTACAATTTTTGTGGTGCTGGGGATTGAACCCAGGGCCTTAGAGAGTTCAGAGCAGTTGTTTACAATTTGAGCTAAAATCTCAGGCTCCAGGAGGGGATGAGATAGGGGGTGGGGACACAGGGAGTTTGAAGCACGGGAAAGGGATAATCACAGGCTCAACACACAGGAAGGGAAGGGGTCAGAAAATTGGAGGAAGGGGATTGAGCCCAAAAACAAGGAGGGGGATGCTAGGTAACAAGAAGGTGGTCAAAGATCTGGAAGGGAGGTGCAGAGGGCTTGAGGAAGTAGGGCAGAGAGGCTGGGGACAGGAGGGGACCACAGAGGGAGAGGGTATGACAAGAGCAGAGAAAAGCTAAGGAGACAGGTGAGGGCCCCAGGTGCTGGATGTTCCGCAAAACAATTAGTCTCTGAAAACCCTATGAATAGCAGAGAAGCACAGTCAAATATAGTGCCAGAAAATGAGCCACCAGGCTGGAAGGCATTTAAGAAATGATTGGCGAAGAGTTGTCTGCTCAAAGTAGAGTCAACCTTACTGATAGGAAAGTAGTAAAGACCTTGGGACTTCCTTTTGTTGATGTGGCACAACTTAAAATGAGAAGAAACATAGTGGTTGCAACATTGGGCTCAAATGTAAAAGATCATGCTCATGGTACAGTGTTGGGCAGTTTTGTTCTGTTGTACTTAGGGTTGCTATGAATCAGATCCAACTTAAAAGCACCTAACAACAAAAATATTGTTTAATGAAATATATATTGTAGTTGCCAGGGGTATAGAGGATGTGAGTGTGGGTGTTTGTGTGTGTGCATGCACTTGTGCATGAGAGAGAGAGAAATATGAATATGAATGTGCGTCCCAGGTTGTCTTGTGAAATATACTCTGATGGTGGATAGTAGCCCCAGAAGTGTGAAAGTCAGTGAATGATCTACTAACATTTTTCCAACAGAAGACCTGCAGTTTTCAAATGTTCTGATTTCTGCATGATTTTTAAAGCAATTTGTTCTGATTATTCTGGCATATGCTTTTAACAGACTCTATTTTTTAGAGCAGTTTTAGTTTTAAAGTTCACAAAATTGCGTAGAAGTTACCAAGATTTTCTATATACTCTCTGCTTGCACACATGCATAATCTTATCAACTCTCTCACCAGAGTTGTACATTTGTTACCTTTGGTGAATTTACATTGACATATCATTATCGTTCAAAGTCCACAGTTTACATTAGGGTTTATTCTTGATATTATACACTTTATGGGTTTGGGAAAATATATAATCCACTTTTACAGTATCATACAGAATAGTTTTACTGCCCTAAAAGTCCTCTGTACCCTGCTTATTCGTCTCTCCTTTTCCACTAACACATTTTTACTGTCATTATACTTTTAACTTTTCCAGAATGTTATGTAGTTGACATCACCTGCTATGTATCCTCTCTAGATTGGTTTTTTCCCTTAGTAAGATGCATTCAAGGTTCTTCCATGTCTTTTCACAGCTTGATATTTCGTTTATTTTTAGTATTGGATAATATTGCATTGCCTGGATGTACCCCAGTTTATCCATTTACTTGCCATCTATGGCCATTTTGTGTTGTGATAATAAAATACTGGAAACTTTATAAAGGAAAGGGGTTTATTTTGCTCCAGATCTGGGAGCTAGATTGGGCAACCACATTTGATGAGGACCTTATGCATGGGAGATGACAACACATGGCAAGAAGTCATGCAAAAGCAAACTGGTGGGTAAAGAAGGGAAGTCATATGGTGAGAGAGAAGGCAAGAAAGAAAACTTGATTTATAGCAACCAACGGTCAGGGAAAACAATCTAGTCCCATAAAACCAAGCCAATTTCTATGAAAGAGGGATTAATCCCTTTTAAGGGTAGTGCCCCGGAATGACCTATTTAACTTCCAGTAAGCCCCATCTCTCAATGTTTCCACCACCTTTCAATACCATTACATCAAGACTAAGCTGCAACATGAATTTCAGTAGAGACAAGCCATATTCAAAATATCAATATATCAAAATATCAAAAATCAATATATCACCTACTGAAAGACATCCTGGTTGCTCCTAAATTTTAGTATTTATGAATAAAGCTGCTATAAACATGTGCGCATATTTTAATGTGGACGTAAGTGTTCAGCTCCTTTGGGTAATACCAAGGAATGCAACCACTAAATCGTATGGTAAAAGTGTTTAGTTTTATAAGACAACACAAAACTGTGCTCCACAGTGGTTATAAAATTTTGCATTCCTGACTTCCACTTTAAGATGGCAGATTAAAGGCAGCCTCTGTGTGATGTGGTAAAACAAAGGAGTTCAAATAAGAAGAAATGGAGTCTTTTTCATACAAAGAAGGTCTGGAGAAGCACAGAAATCACAAAGGAGACTGTTAGATGGTCCAGGTAGCAGAATGGAGGTGAACAATAAGAAGGACTGATCAGGACACATCTCTAGATGCATCTTCCAGTGAGGGAGGTAATCCAGACAACCCTGGCCATCAGACTGGCAGTTGCACAGGACAAGCCCACAATCCTTGAAGCCCTTAGACTCTTCTAGAAGCTTGCTGAGATAGTGGCTTTCCCTGAACAAGGGGCTCAACATTGGAGAAATGACTCTTTCCCATGCTTCACATCTCAGAAGGCTTTTATATGGCACCATCTTGAGAGGGAACACATTGTGTGAGACTGAGCTACTCAGGGTGCCTGAAAACAAAGAATTGTTACCACAGAGAGGCTAAGGGTGGCCTGCCACAGCCCCAGCATGTGACAAACCTGCAGCAGGAAGTTGCAGCAAAGGGGTAGTTTGAATGCTGACACAATGAGTTCGAGCAGCAAGAGGCTTGGGAAAGTTGCTCAGGAGCAAGCTCCAACTGCTGGGGAGAGGAGATGATTCTATCTCCTTAGGGGAACTACAGAGACTGTTAACTCTGAGCCATGGTCAGATAAAAAGACTCCATCCTCAACTGGCCACCAGCTCCACCTAATAGACTCTAACATTAGAGGCCACCAAAGGAAGCTCTTCTTCATCATCCTCTTTTTCATCCTCTTTTTTCCTTTTATCTTCCTGCTATGCTAGGGTAATTGCTATGCTATGGTGCATTTTCCCCAGCCATTTTCTTTTTTCTTGGACACAGGGTCACACTGAATTGCAGAAGCTGCCTCTCACCTAGGGCTCAAGAACTTCCTGCCTCAGGTCCAAGAGACACTGGAGTTTCATATTTTTATTTTATATTTTTCTACTTTTAATTGTTAATTTTCATTTCCTCACTTCTCTTTTTTCTAAGGTAATTTTTTTCTTTTTTCCTTTTTTAGATTTTTTTTTTCCTTTTCAGCCTGCCTTACTTTTTCTATATCTCTCTTTTTCTATTTAGTATACTTTAAAACTTTTAGGATTACTATTTCTTATTGCTCTATTTATTTTGACCTAATTCTGTTTATATATCTTTTTCTTATCATGCAATTATTATTATCTTTTTATCTTTAGCTCTTTTCCCTCCCTCTTCCTAATGTTCATTTCCTTTCTAGATCTTCTTTTTTCCTTTCTTCACACTTGAGGCATCCTCCTATCTCCCTTTCTCTGCCCTCCTTCTTTCTTCAGGAAAATATTATATATACCTTCACCCTAAGTATTTGGTGGCCTCATACTTTACTCAATATCATTATTGCCATTCTCTGTTCTTTGGGCATTGGTGATGCATCAGTTGGTATTATGTGATTTTAAGTGTACTTCTATATTTGATTTGGTTGAGTAGTGTACCTTTTATAGTGGTTTGCCTTCTTCTCTGGGAGTGGCATTGGAGATTGTGATCTCAAGAGATAACTGTTCACTAAGAAGACCTCCCGATAAAAAGTGATATCCATCCAACTAGATGCACAGATCACACAACAGAAACACAAGAACATGAAAAAGTAAGGCAACACTTTTCCTTCAAAAGACCATGATTCTTTAACCCTTGCATCCAAAGATACTAAAACACTTGAAGTGTGAGATAAAGAATTTTAAAGTTTACTTGTAATAATGATCAGTGACTTCAAAAAGGACACAAACAAGCAAATGAATGAAGAAAGGAAATCAATACAGGACCTAGGTTGGAAAGTCAACAATGTAGGGAAAAAAGTCAGCAGAATGGATGAGAAATTCAGAAAAGAAATTGAGATTTTGAGAAAAAAAGAGAAGAAAGAAATGTTGGAAATGAAGACCTCAATAAACCAAATAAAAAATACAGTGGAAAATATTGCTAGTAGACTAGATGAAACAGAAGAAAAAATATCAAGGATCAAATATAAGGTTGAAGAAATACTACACTCAGATATCAATAAGGAAAAAATTAAAAGAACATGACCACAATCTTTCAAGAATGTTGGGACATGGTCAAGAGAGAAAACCTAAAAATCTATGGGGTACACAAGCTGTGATAAAAAACTAAAGGTGTAGAAAACTTATTTAGTAAGATTATAGCAGAAAATTTCCCAAATCTGGGTAAATAAATAAACATCCAACCAAAAGTGGCATTTAGAACTCCAAGCAGACATGATCAGAGAAGAACCTCCCCACAACACATAATAATTAAAATGCTAAAATTACAAAACAATATTAAAAGCTTCAAGGGAAAGACATCAACTTACTTACAAAGGAAAACCCATCAGAATTACATCAGACTTCTCAGCATAAAACCTAAATTCTATGAAAGGATAGAAAGATATATTTCAAGCCCTGAAAATAAATATTTGCCAACCAAGATTATCATATAGAGAAATGTTATTTAAAATTGGAGAAATAAAGACATTCCAGGACAAGCATGCATGAAAGCAACACATGACCGTCAGTCTAGCACTGCAGAAGATATTTAAAAGGCATTTTATACACACAGGAGGAAGAAGGACACTCTTCACCATGAGAGCACAGAAAAAACTAAACTTCATGGAAGGAACAGACAAACTAAAGAGAACTAAGAAAGAACTGGTCATGCCTAATTCAGAAAACCAGCAAATCCAGAATATAAATAAGGGAGAAAGAAAAGAATAAATAATATATGAACCAACCAGGAAAGCACAAAACACAACAACACACAAACCTCTTTCCACAATAACCCTAAATATAAATGGTCTTAACTCTCCAATTAAAAGACATAGATTAGGTGAGAGTGGCAGACAGATAACACCCACTTTGAGAGTCAGAAAAGCAGGAGAGCTTAAGAAATGGCTTAGAACTCATGTTGACCAGTCATATATAGTAATAAATTAGATAAGAGGTAGGGATATAAAAAATCCACAGGTTGGGTAGATACCACCAATTGCAGAAAAATTTTAAAAAGGGAGAAGGAATCAGCATGGCAGGTCAGTGAGAGTGTGCCATCAGAAATATGGACATTTATTCCAGCAGGAAGAGAAAATTATCAGCTACACAGAACTGGGCCAACAGGAAATTCACCAGTAATTTCTCTGGCATGATGTGGACTGCACAGATAGTGGAGAGAGTCAAGGGATCAATGAGATTGGAATCCAAAGTGGAGAAGAAATAGAGAAACCAATGCAGATGATCCCCCATCACCTGGGTCATAGATCATGGAGAGCACACAGGCCCAGGGAAAATTTCACATGGGCATCTGGAGCTCAGATCCACCACAGAGTGCAACCCTAGCAACCCACCAACAGCTTGCCAATAAGATGCTACCAGCACTTCACATGGAGAGCAACTAGTGAGTGAGTCTCGGACACCAGGTACAGCCCATGCCAGCAGCACAACTGCCATTCCCCCACCCCAAAAGTCCTGGCCATGCAGTTTTCAAGAGGAGAGCAGTGGGGCATGAGTACTACACTAGAGTGCAGGCTTCAGATCCACTGAGGGTGGCATGATATCATCCCTCCCACTGCAGCATAGGGTGGGCTAGTGATCATGGGGGTGTTCCAAGACACAGGAGAGGGCAGAAGGCATGGCATTGGGATATTGGGATCTGGTTTGGTGCTCCCGCCCTTTGGGATGCCCTCTGTGAGCTGAGATCTCAGTGAGCTGGCTCTGCAGGGGAGGCAGAAGTCTCAGAAGGATGGCAGGGGACACATTGCCTCTCTGCAAACACAGTACAGAGAGAGAACCCCACAGGATAGGTCTCCAGGAGCACCCTGAAACCTGGTCCAGCCTGAGAGACTGGCATGGACTTTCCATTGTCATCCCTTGCTGGAGGGATGCTGCACAAAAACCCATCCCCCAAGACCTGCTGGCTTTCAGTGAGAGAGCTGGTAGGGAAAATCCCTTTCTCTGCAGCAGAACTGAGAAATTTCAAAATAAAGCTGTCTTCACTTCTTAGGAAATTTTGCACAAGAAAAGAATCAAAATGGATCTATAGACAGAGGCGACAGTAGGGATGCAGTTGAACAACACAATACACCTTCCACTGACAGCAGCAGGCAGGAAGGAAAGACTGTGGAACACTCTGCAAGGACTCTCACCTAAGGGAAGTGAGGCAGGGCCCTCTCAGAGGGTTGATGACTGCTGCTGGTAGGAGGGAAGGCAGTTAAACCTGAGCTCTCTAGTGTACCCTTCTTCCTCATTTTCTTTTCTTTTTTGGTTTTCCTTTGTGTGTGTGTGTGTGTGTGTGTGTGTGTGTGTGTGTTGTTTTCATTCTGGTTTTTTTCTTTTCATTGTTAGTTTTGTTTCATTGGTTTGTGTGTGTGTGTTGTTGTTGTTATTGTTGTTGTTTTCTGTTCTGTTTTGTTTTTTCTTCCGTTTTGGTTTGTTTTGTTCTGCTTTTTTTCTTTTTCTTTCTTCTTTCCCCATCTCCTCTTGCCCCTCCTCCTTCAGTAGAGAAATAGAGATGGTTGCCACCCTGGCCTCTAGTCCCATTAGAACTAGGAACTGAAGAGAGGAAAACTGGGGAATGGAAAGTCTAGGGCACAGAGAAAAGTGAAAGGAGTTGCTGGATCCCTGAACTTAGGAGAACCAGTCCAGAACAGGGCTCAATAGGAGTCAGGTATGGAGTGCAATTTAGAGTAATAGTGCCACAGATTAGACAACCTAAGACATACAGTGTAGGCCATAGACCAATCAGGGGCTGAGAACACAGAGGACAGAGAGAAACTGAGGAGGACAGTGCTAAATACAGAGCCTGCAGCAGAACCTAGACATGAGGCACTGAGGCTGCAAACTATGGGGCAGGGGAATGAGGGAAAAGTACCAGCAACTCATTATCACCCAAACTCAAAGGAAAGTCAGAGGGAGAATCTCTTTACACAGGGAAGAGATGGAACCTTACTCCCAGACCAAGCAATGGGCAAGCCTAAGCAGAAAAACACATGAAACATGAAAAGAAAACCTGGATGCAGAGATCCCATAGACCAAAGCCTCATAGCAGATAATATCAACCAATCCTAATTTCTAGAGATGTCAAGATCAGAATTCAGAATATTGATTATAAATGTGCTAAGAAACATCAAAGCTAACACTGCAGTACATTTGAGATCTTAGAGAATAAGGTATCTCATTTGGAATCTGTATTATTCAAAGGGCTAGAAAATATTTTTAAAAACCAAACAGCAATCCTTGAGATGCAAGGCAAGCTGAATGAAATAAACATTTCAATAGAATCCTCCACATTCAGACAGGATGAGACTGAGCAGAGAAATTCACGTACAGAGGAACAGATACCAGTTATTAGTTACTCATGAGGCAGGATGGAGAGAATAAATATCAACAGGAACTCCGAGAGGTTTTAGACAAAATGAGAAAACAAAACCTAAGAATTCAGGGAGTCCATGAGGGAGCAGAAAACAACACTAGAGGACCAGGAAATTTATTACAAGAAATATTGAATGAAAACTTCCCAAACCTAATGCAAGAGATGGATATCTATACAAATGAATCATTCAGAACCCCAAACAGAGTATACCAAAACAGATCCTCCCCATGACACATTATAGTTGGGATGCTTAACTTAGATAGCAGAGAAGCTATAAGGAAAGCAGCAAGGGAAAAGCGCCAACTAACCTACAAAGGAAAACCCATTAGAATAACCACAGACTTCTCCACATCAACAGTGGAGGGTAGAAAAGCCAGGACACATATCATCCAAGTTCTGGAAAAGAATAACTCCTAACCAACACTATATTATCCAGCAATGTTATCTTCCAAAGTAGACAGTGAGTACAAGATATTCCATGATATTGCCCTCTTCAAACAATTTGCAGGCACCAACCCAGCATTACAGAGGATCCTCAATCAACTACCACATACAGGGGAGGTAAGACAACCCTACAGAGAACATCAATGAAATGAAAAAGTTAACATGAGAGGAAATCAAGAAAGAAATAAGATTAATATGAATCAAAAACCAGTAACAAGTACTGACTTGATGCATAACAATAAACACTTCTCAAAAATTACTCTTAATGTAAATGGTCTTAACTCACCAATTAAGATACATAGACTGGCTAACTGGATGAATTAATATAAATCCTTGATATGTGCCATTCAAGAAACTCACCTAACCAACAAAGACTGTAAAAGATTAAGAATTAAGAGTTGTAAAACAATATATCAAGCAGGGGGAACAAAAAGAAGCAGGAGTCATGATACTAATTTCAGAAAGACTAGACTTCAATCCAAAACTAATTAGAAGAGACAAAGAAAGACACTACATATTGCTAAAAGGAACAATCAACCAGAAATATATAACATTACTAAATATACATTCTCCAAAAATAGGGACACCTAGCATCATAAAACAAACATTATGGGAAATAAAGGAATATATTGGACCAGACACAATAATTATGTGAGACTTTAATACCCCACTTTTGCCAAGAGACAGATCATCAAAACAAAATATCAACAAAGAAATGATGACCTTAATTTGCACCTTAAAACAACTGGATCTTAAAGATGTCTACAGACTATCCCATCCATCTGATGAAGAATATGTATTCTTCTCAGCATTACATGGAACTTTCTCTAAGATAGACCACATTTTAGTATACAAAAATAGCCTCAACAAAAGCAAAAAAAAAAAAGTAGAAATCATCCCCAATACCTTATCAGATCACAACGGAATAAAATTGGAATTCAAAAACAAGAAAAACTTCAGAAATTTTACAAATTCATGGAGATTAAATAATACACTGCTAAATGATCAATGGGTTATTGAAGAAATTAAAGCAGAAATGAAAAAATTTCTGCAATCAAATGAGGATGAAAACACATCCTACCAAAATTTATAGGATACAGCAAAGGTAGTTCAGAAAAGTTCATAGCAGTGAGTGCCTTCATCAGTAAATTAGGGAAGGCTCAAATAAATGACTTAATGATACATGTCAGGGCATTAGAAAGCCAACAACAAACCAATCCCAAAAGGAGCACTCAGACAAAAATTATCAAGATCAAGGCAGAGATATCCCAATTAAAATTCAAAAAGATAATCCAATGAATTAATGAGACTAAAGCTGGTTCTTAGAAGAGTTTAATAAAATAGATGGACCCCTAGCCAATCTCACCAAAAGAAAAAGAAAAAGGCAATATTATAAAAAAAAGAGATCAGAAAGGAATCATAACAACCAATTCCAACAAAATCCAGAAAATCATGAGGCAACACTTTGAGATATTTTATTCCCATAAATATGAAAATACAGAATAAATGGACAAATTTACTAACACATACAGTTTACCAAAATTATGCCCAAGGTACATAGGCAATCTAAACAGATCCATTACACATGGCAAAATAGAAAAGGTAATACAAAACCTCCCAACAAAGAACAGCCCAGGACCTGATGGGTTCACAGTGGAATTCTACCAAACCTTCAAAGAAGCATTAATATGTTCTCCTCAAATTATTTCTGAAAGTAGAAAAGGATGGAGCACTACCAAACTCATTCTATGAAACTACCATCACCTTGATACCTAAATTTGGCAAGGATACATCTGAGAAACAAATCTATAAACCAATTTCCCTAATGAATATTAATGCAAAAATTCTCAGCAAAATCCTGGCAAACTGAATTCAGCAACAGACTAAAAAGATCATCCATCATGATGAAGTGGGATTTATTCCACAGATGCAAGGGTGTTCAACATACAAAAATTGATCAATGTAATTCAACATAACAAGACACTTGCAAACAGAAGCCATATGATTATCTCAATTGATTCTGAGAAGGCCTTTGATGAAGTGCGACACCATGATAAAAACCCTGGAGAAGATAGGCATAACAAGAGAATATCTTAATATCAAAAAGGCCATTTACAACAGACATATAGCCAACATCATTAAAGGGAGAAAAATTGAAACCATTTCCTCTAAATTCAGGAAAAAGACAAGGATGCCCACTCTCACCTATATTATTTAACATTGTGATTGAAGTCCTAGCCAGAGCAATCAGACTAGAGAAAGAAATCAAAGGGATATAGAGTAGCAAAGAGGAGGTAAAATTGTCCTTGTTTGCAGAGGACATGATCCTTTACCAAAAGGACCAAAAAAAAAAAAAACTCCTCTAGAAAACTCTATTTAACTCCATCAGCAAAGTAGCCACACACAAAATGAACATTCAAAAATCAGTAGCCTTCCTTTACAACACCTGTGAGTGAGAAGAGAAGGAAATTAAGACTACAATCCCTTTTGCAATAGCCCACCAAAAACTTAAATACTTAGGAATCAATCTAATCAAAGGTCATAAAGATCAGTACAAGGAAGACTTCAAAACATGAAAGAAAGAAATTGCAGAGGATACTAAAAAATGGAAGGACCTCCCCTGCTCATGGATTTGGAGAGTCAATATTGTAAAAATGGCTATACTAAGAAAAGCAATCTATAGATTTAATGCAATCTCCATTAAAATTCCAATGACAGACTTTACAGAAATAGAAAAAATAATCCAAAAATTCATATGGAAACAAAACACCACATCTAGCCAAAACACTCTCAAATTGCAAAACTAGTGCAGGCGGGATCACAATCCCTGACTTTAGACTATACTACTGAGCTATAGTAGCAAAAATTGCTTGGAACTGGTACAGAAATAGGCCTGAAGACCAGTGGAACAGAATTTCAGACTCAGTCGCTGGGCACAGTAACACACGCCTGTAATCCCAGCAGCTTGAGAGGTGGAGGTGGGAGGATCACAAGTTCGAGACCAGAGGTAGTCTGCATAATTTAGTGAGACTCTGTCTCAAAAAAAAGAAAAGTAAAAAAAGAGAGAGAGAGAACGAATTTCAGACTCAGAGATACTCAACGCATCTATAGCCATGTGATCTTTGACAAAGGAGCAAAGCGGGCAAATTGGAAAAAGGATGGCATCTTCAACAAATGGTGCTGGGAAACTTGGATTTCCACCTACAGAAAAATGAAAACAGACCCACACCTCTCAATATGCATGAAAGTTAACTTGAAATGGATAAGACCTCAACATAAAACCAGAAACATTAAAGTACTAAAAAAAAAAAAAGATAGGCAAAATGCTCCAACACATAGGCATAAGGAAAACATTTCCTTAATATGACTCTAATTGCTCGGGAAGTTGCAACAAGAATAGATTAATGGGATTAATTCAAAATCTTCTGTATAACAAAAGAAACAACAGAGTTAAGGAAGACCCCACTGAATGGGAGAAAATCTTTACATCCTAGACATCTGAAAGAGGACTAATTTCCAGAATTTACAAAGAACTCAGGAATGCAACTCCCAAGACAACAAGTAATCCAATACACATGTGGGCAAAGGGACTGAATAGACAGTTCTCCAATGAAGAAGTTTAAAAGGTCATGAAACACATGAAAAATGCTCTATATCCCTGGCCATTAGGGAAATGCAAATCAAAACAACTTTGACATTCCATCTCATTCCAGTAAGAATGGCCAAGATCAATAAAACAAATAATAACAAATGCTGGTGAGATTATGGAGAAAAGGGAACCCTCTTACACCATTGGTGGGGCTGTAAATTGGTTCAACCACTTTGGAAATCAATATGGAGATACCTCAGAAAACTAAAAATAGAACTGCCATATGATCCAGTTATACCACTACTGGGGCTGGGATTTAGCTCAGTGGGTAAAGCGCTGCGCTGCAGTCTCTGAGGTCCTGAGTTCAATTCCCAGCACCGCAAAAATGGGAGAAGGGCCTGGCAATCCACTCCCAAGGCAATCCCGAAACAGTCAGCCATTGAAAACCCTATGAGGGTCGCTATGAGTCGGATACTGACTTGACGGCACCTAACATCATAACATCATACCACTACTGGGAATATGCTCAAAGGGAGATGAGTCATTATACCACAGAGACACATGCATCTCCATATTCAATGAAGCACTTTTCACAATAGCAAGGATATGGAACCAACCGAGGTGTCCATTAACAGAAGAATGGATAAAAATTATGGTATATATACAAAATGGAATACTACTCAGCAATTTAAAAAAATGAAATAACATCATTTGCAGCAAAATGAATGAAATTGGAGAACACCATCTTAAGCAAATGAACACAAGCCCTAAAAGAGAAATACCATATGTTCTCACTCATATGTGTGTGCTGAATCATATTTAAAGGAAAATATTCTATACATAAATTGATGTATAAAAATGCACAATTAAACTTAGCATAGAAGGGACAATTTAAGGTGTATAAAGGAGGAGGGAGGGATCTAGAAGAGTGAAGTGAAGATTGTAGAAGACAGGATGGGGAGGAGGGTCAGTGTGGAGGGTTGAAGGGGGAGAGGTCAATCTCAATGTAAACAGCACAACTTCATGAGTTTGTTAGAGAAATAGGGGAAGATAACCCAAATCAGTATCAGAGATTAACTACAAACTATCCAGAAGGCTCCATAAACTTTATGGGTTGATGAAAGTGTTGCTAGAAGGATGTAAAGGATGCATAATGGAAAAAGCCACTGCTGTATTACTCTGTACCCAATTATCATTTACTAATAAAGGGAGAAAATGACATACATTAGTTGACTGGATTAAAAAAGAAGATCCAACAACTTTTTGTCTCTAAGAAACATATCTCAGTAGCAAGAATGTTCAAAGATTGAACATCAGAGGATAGAAATTGGTATACCAATCAATTGGAAGCCCCCCCAAAAAAAAGGCAAAATAACCATCCTTATATCAGAAAAGGTAGACTTCAAGTTAAAACCACTCCCAAGAGACAAAGAAGGTCAGTACATATTAATAAAGGGAACAACTGACCAAGAAGGTATAACAATTATATATATGCACCAAACATCAATGCACCCAACTTAATTTTTTAAAAACACTACTGAACTTAAAGGAAAAAATAGGTCCAGGTACTATAATAGTGGGTGACCACAATACCCACTGTCATCAATAGATAGAATATCCATACAAAAAAAAAGAAAGAAAAGAAACATCAGAGTTAAACACCATAATAGATTAAATGGACTTAATAGACATCTATAGAATATTCTACCCAAAAGATACAGAATACACATTCCTCTCAGCAGCTCATGGAATTTTCTCTAAAGTAGGTCACATTTTAAGCCACAAATAAAGTCTTAAAAAATACAGAAAAATCAATATAATGTCATGTATTTTACCACATTGTAATGGAATGAAAATAGGAATGAACAGCAAGAGAAATTAGAGAAACTATACAAATATATGGAGAATGATCAATATACTCTTAAGTGGCCATGAGTACTTGAAGAAATTAGAGATAAAATTTAAAAATTCTTAGAATAAAATGAAAATGCATCCCATCAGAAACTTTGGGATACAGCAAAGGAAGTTCTAGTGAGAAGTTTGTATTGATGAGCCTATATCAAAAAATTTAAAGTTGGCTCAAATAAATAATGATGAACCTCAACCTCTTGAAAAAGAAGAAAAAACAACCCAAAACCAATAGACAGAAAGAAATCATAAAGATCAGAATAGAAATTAATGGAAACTAAAAGGACAATAAAAAGAATTGATGAAACAAAGTTTCTTTGAAAAGATAAACAAGATCAACAAATCTTTAGCCAAACTACCTAGTTCTTACTTTTATGGAGCATGTCATTGTTGTTATATCTAAAAAGTCACCACCACACCCAATGTTGTTAGATTTACCCCTATGCTATCTTTTATAAATGTTATGGTTTTATATTTTACTTTTTGGTCTGTGATCTATTTTGAGTTAATTTTTTTTGTGAAAGGTATAAAGCCTGCACTGAATTTTTGCATGTCCAATTGTTCAAGCATCATTTGTTCAAAATATTCTTGGTACCATTATATTGCCTTCACTTCTTTGCCAAATGTCAACTTCAACTGATAATATTTATGTGTGTCTATTTCTGGGATCTTTATTCTGTTCCTTTTATCTACTTATGTATTCTTTTTTCAATATATCACTGTCATGATGACTGTAACTTTATAATTCTTGAAGTACAATAGTGTCAATCCTCCAAACTTATTCTTCTCCTTCAATATTGTGTTGGTTCTTTTGCATCTCTTGCCTCTCCATACAAGCTTTAGAAATCAATTTGCTAATATCTCCAAAATAATTTGATTAGAATTTTTGAATATCTAGATAGAGGTGAAAAGAACTAACATCTTCTTAATACTAAATATTCCTATCTATGAACATGGAGGGCTGGGATTTAGCTCAGTGGGTAGAGCGCTGCGCTGCAGTCTCTGAGGTCCCGAGTTCAATTCCCAGTACCGCAAAAATGGGAGAAGGGCCTGGCAATCCACTCCCAAGGCAATCCCGAAACAGTCAGCCATTGAAAACCCTATGAGGGTCGCTATGAGTCGGATACCGACTCGACGGCACCTAACAACAACAATAAACATGGAATATCTTTCAATTTATTTAACTCTTCTTTATTTCTTTCATCAAAGTTTTGTAGTTTTCCTCTTATAGATCATTAACATTTTTATTAGATTTATATCTGATTATTTCATTTTGGGGTGCTCACATAACTAATATTATATTTTAATGTCAAATCCCACTTGTTCATATAGGAAAGTGATTGACTTTTGCATAGTAATTTATATCCTGCAACATTGTTATAATTTCTTATTAATTCCAGAAAAAAGTATCTGTAATGCTTTTAAATTTTTCCATATAGATATCATGTCATCTATGAACAAAGACAGATTACTTTTTCCTTCCCAATCTGTGTGCTTTTTATTTCCTTCTCTTGTTGTATTAGCTAGAACTTCTAGTACATTGTTGAAAGATAGTGGTAAAGGAGATATTCTTTCCTTTTTCCATATCTTAGTAGGAAAGCTTTGAGTATGATACCTATAGGTTTTCTGGAGGGGTTAACCCTTAATGCCATAATCCTGGCTGTTAGGATAGTGAAAGATCAAAATCTCTGAAGTCTAAAATCTAGAAAGATCAATGTGCTGAAAACATAATTCTAGAAAAATAATTATTAAACTATTTAATACATTTATTTACCTTCTTAAAACATTTAAAAACATAACACTTAATAGACCACTTTATACAATAAAATATAGACAACACACCTGTAATCCCAGCCACTCAGGAGGCAGAGGCAGAAGGATCACAAGTTAAGGACCAGAGGCAGTCTGCATAATTTAGCAAGACCCTGTCTCAAAATAAAAAGTAAAAAAATGGGCTAGGGGTACATCCCAATGGTAGAGCAGTGATGAAAATGTATTGGGCTGAATGGGGGAAACAAACTTATTGGTTCACTTTAGAAGGCTTCATTGCACCTATTTTCAAATCTGCCATTATCATTTTGAGATTGTGTTGATATTGTCTCCTGAAGTCTTCAAATCTTCAGTTAGCCATTTAAAAGTGCTTCACTTTCTTCAGTCATTAATACAAAACAGATAAGTTCCAGAATTTTCAGGTCCACCAAGGATGTGTATAATGTACTTGATTTGAAAAAAAATAGTGGGAACAGTTTTGAAAATGCCATCTGTTTGTCAAAATGAAGCTGGTGCTAGTTTTCTTATGTTCAATTTAGTAGTAAATATATGAAATCTATATACTTCAATGGGCAAATTTGTAACAAAGAATAAGTCACCATTTAATGTGTTCTGTCAACACTGGAGGAAACTCTATATCAGCAAGTGTCTTTGGTTTAGAGGGCTGCTGAGCTTAGTCTCTTATGAAGGATGTTTTCAGAAGGCAAGGATGGTGTTGTGTGTGAAGAGGCAGAAGTAATACAAGATTGAATAATTTGGCAACTGTCTTGTGTGCAACTGAAAATATACTAGTCCCTTTCCCACAATTCAGCTTTTATCCCCATGCATTCGTTGTGGTGTTTTGTTTTGTTTTGTTTTGTTTTGTTTTTTTCTTTCAAGAGGATTGCAGTTTTCAAGATTTGGGCTTTTAGGATTTCATCATTTGATATTTTAATCTATTAGGATTGTGATTTTCAGGAACTCGACTTAAGGGATTCTAAACTTTAAAGGTTTTGGTCTTTCAGGATTTCAGCATTTGGAATTATGGTGTTCATGGTTGTGTTATTTTGGATTATGATCAGCATCATTTTTGTAAATATTCTTTATCAAGTTGAAAAAATTCTCTTCTTTCATTTGGCAAGTTTTCTGTCATGAATGGGTGTTAGATTTAGTCAAATGCCTTTTCTACATCTGCTTATATAATTGTGTATTTCTTCCTAAACTTGTTGATTTGAGAAACTGCATTAATTTTCAAATGTTGGGTTGGAGTCAAGATGGCGGACAGGTAACACATACCTTCTGTTCCAGAGTAATGGGAAGCCTCGATTGGGGGTTTAAAACACAAATTGAATAAATAGAAACAGTGATAATTTAATTTGAAAGATAGAGAATGAAACTAGGCATACACTGAAATCAAGGATTTGGCCCTGGAGGAGCTACACAGTGGTCAGCAGCAGGACCGCCGCCATTTCGCCATCACACAGACGGCGGATAGAATCCCAGAGACTTGGAGGGGACTCTGTGCACACGCACCCATGGGGGCCGGACTCAACACGGAATGCAACCTTGGCAGCACACTCTCACCCTGCCTGCGGGACACAAACTACAAATTCCGGGTGAGTCAGTTTGAGGTGACACACAGAATAGCCATCTGTAGCGGCCGTGCAGGGAACAGGGAAACCGGTGCCAGCAATATGCGTCTAGATCTGAGATGTGGCTCCCTCCCTCCTGTTGTGGCAGGTCAGGTGTACAGATGCAATCTCCACAGATATATGGGCACACATATACCTGGATCCCAGACACACCAGAGGTGAGCCCAAATCAACCCACTGTACTGTGGAGAAATCTGGGGTTTGTGGAGGCAACTGAGCCCCACAGGGACAGAGACCTCCTTTTCGGCAGAGCCTAGTGGCACAAATAGCCACAAGCAGAGCAGTTCTGAACGTGATCACAGCACCAACAAAATCTGTTTCAGATTCCATCTGGGTCAGCGGGAGAGCATCCTACCCACAAGAGGAAATGGTCCTCCCAAGTGGGCGGAAAGCCCTGCAATACAAAGCTCGATGATAGCAGCCATATTCCCCCGATGCTGTAGGTTTTGGGGAGGAAATCTCTGATTTGGGGAATTGGCGCCCAAACTACATGGGAGAGGGAGAACTTCAGGGAAGACCCCACAGGTTCCGCTGCCTCTCGAACAATACAATAGTCACAGAATATTTCATGGAACAGTCTCTTTGGGCACTCGGTGCCCCGATTAAATCCAGGTTACAATGGAGCGTTTTGCTATATCGACCCAATAAGACCTACTGTTATTGCAGATTGTGTGGAAATACTGCCACCCTGAGTTCGGTAGGGAGCACTGCATCCTGCAGTATCGACTCCACCTGGTCGAACTGGGTGTCCTCAGTTCAGACTCCACCTCTAAGAACATATAAGTGTTTTTGTTTTGTTTTGTTTTGTTTTAACGGGGGTTAACCCAGGGTCTTGAGCCTGCTTCCTTTGTGGGAGCTGGACCGACACGCTGTGCCCCCAGCCCAAATATTTTTTGGTTTTTGAGACAGGGTCTTGCTGGGTTGCACAGATCTCAGACTTGCGATCATCCTGCCTCCATCCCCCAAGCTGCTGGGATTCCAGGCGTCCATCATTGCCCCTGACTACAAGAGTTTTTATATGTATGTGGGAGCGTGTATGCATCAGGTCTGGAATTTTATTTTATTTTATATTTTATTTTATTTTTTAACTTTTATTTTATTTTT
>VMDO01022596.1:0-33219 GCA_007922755.1 Pedetes capensis | reverse complement strand
AGGAATTAACACTGTCAAAATGACTGACAGAACAATATGTATTATATACTACAATTATGTAGGATATAGACTATTAAAATCTTAAGAATAGATATTAATTCCTTTGCCAATAATAATACCAGTGATATTAGGAAAAGACAAATTTGAATTAAAAGCAAAATATTATTAAACTCTTGATTTGTTTAGTGATGCTATACTTATAGCAATGAAAAGTATATTTGTTGTTGAAATTCTTGGAGACAATAACTTTATTGTATTGTGTTATAATAATATAGTTTAAGTGGGGAGAAAATATAGAAAAGAGTGCAAGATTTTGTCATTCTTAACATAGCTTACTCATTTCCTCTTCTCATGTCAGTTTTTAATCATAGAAATTCTGTTAGAAATATACTTTGTATGATAATAGAGCACTGTATTTATTCCAAAACAGACTTTAGTTTGGGGAACCAAATCTTACTCTCTTTAGCACATAGTGAGATGGGTCATTTACTGCCTTTTATGCTTACTTGAGTTTGCACCCATAACATGCTAGCATCTGATTCTGTCCTATCTCAGAAGTTAGTCCTTAAATGTGAGATTGCCTGGGAATACCAGGTGCTACAGGCATGGGATAATGACCTAGACATCCACTCTTGAAATAACCTGCCACTGAAAATCCTTTGAATAGCGGAGAAACACTGACAATAGTGCCAGGCATAGCACAATGTTTCTTTCTGTTGTCCATACAATCCCTATGAATTAGACCCAACTCAATCACACCTAACAATAGAAACAACATGTGCATTTGAATAATATTACTTTGAAATACTAAATACTGAAAAAAATGGCAGTGATGTAATTTGAAGATCTTTAACTGCTGAGGTCCATCATTTTTTCCTTATATGAAATGTGATCAAAAGATATGATGAATGTATAAATTTTTAAAAATCTATTATGGCAAAAGACACATTGGCATTAATCCCCCCGAAATACTGACCCAGGCATTGAACGCAATTATTTAATTGGCTACTATAAGAGTGACAGGCCTGCAACCGTAGCATTGTGCCATCCAATCCTGTCAAATCTCCGAGGCTAAGCAGGGTAGGGCCTGGTTAGTACTTGGATGGGAGACCACCTGGGAAAACCAGATACTATAGACTTGGGAGAAGGACCTGGAAACCCACTCCCAAAAAACAATCAGCTATTGAAAACTTTACGAATGGCAGAATAGCACTGACAATACTGTCTTGCCTGTTGTACATAGGATCCTATAACTCAAACACTGACTCAATAGCACCTAACAACAACAACAACAACAACAACAACATAAAAGTGACATGAGCAAAAATGTTATATACATCACCCTGCACTCTACTTTCTATCACAATTACAGATTCAACACCACAAGGATCTATTCGTTCTATGAGATAACCTTGAACTAAATCAGAGCTTTCTATACCCTCAGAAAGTGAGATACCAGCATATCAAAACTAGTAGGAAAGTTGGAGACAATCAGTTGCCCTAATTCCTAGGCCGAACACAGTATCAGATGACTGGGATAGAAACTTCAACTCCCAACTTCTTCCTGAGAACCAAAGAAATTAGGTCACAAATCTAGCATCTCAACATGTCTGGGAGACTATCTTTAATATCTTCTGTCTCAGAAAGATAACAAGACCTATAATATGTTATCCTCCTGAGGGTTGCTGTTATTAGGGTTCAGGTCTGACTCATAGTGACCCTATGTACAACAAAACAAAACACTCCCTGACACTGTGCCATGGCCAGCACTGTGTCAATGCTTCTCTACTATTCACAGAGTTTTCAATGGCAGATTGCTTCGGGATTGTATCTGGGGTGGGCTGCCACGTCCTTCTGGCATTTTTGTGGTGCTGGGAATTGAACTCAGGGCCTCAGAGAGCACAGAGAAGCACTCTACCAACTGAGCTAAACCCTGGCTCCTGAGAGTTACAGGGAATGGAAGGCCATTTTGAACCAACATGCCAGGTATTATCATAGCCTCTCCTCATAGCTCAGCAAAGAGGGAAAGCATTTCACCAAGTTCTCCAGAAGCTACCCAAAAGATTGAGTTCTGCCACATCTATCTCAGTGTGGAGACAGGAAATACCACATTCTAGATGCTTGAAGACTACTAACAATAAGGCTGTGGTTTTGGAATGGCACAAAGGAGTGAGAGGTCATACTGATTGGTGACGGTTTTCTCCTATAAATAGCCAATGCATAAGGACTTGGAAAAGTGGTAATATTTTTTTTCTGTAATGTGTATATACCCTACCTACAACATAACGAAACACTCCCCAATTCTGCACCAGGCACACAATCTTATTTATATTTAAGCTAATTTTTGCAGACACTGTGTCACTTCATGTAGTTGAGGGTTTTCCTTTTTTATGTTGACCTGCCACTCTCTAAAACATGATATCCTTTTCCAGGAACTAGTCCTCCTGATTACATATCCAAAATATATAAGATGCAGTCTAGACATCCTTGCTTTGAAGGAGCTCTCTGGTTGTACTTCTTCTAGGATGGATCTGTTGGTTCTTTTGGCAGTTCATGGTATATTCAATATTCATTTCCAACACCTTAATTCAAAAGTATCAATTTTCATGTCTCCTTTATGCAATGTCTAGCTTTCAATAGCATATGATCCAACAAAAAATCCCATGGCATGAGTCAGGTACACCTTTATCTTCAATGTGACATCTTTACTTTTCAAAACTTTAAAAAGGTCTTTTGCAATAGTTTTTCCCAATGCAAAATGTATTTTAATTTCTTGACTGCTGCTTCCATGGGTATTTATTATAGAACCAAGTTAAGCAAAATCTTACATAACCTCAATATTTTCTCCATTTATCATGAAGTTGCTTACTGACCCAGTTGTAAGGATTTTTGATTTCTTAATGTTGAGATGCAATCCTTCCTGAAGATAGGGTTTTTTGATCTTCATTAGTAATTTTTTTAATCTTCTTCATTTTCAGCAAGCAAAATAGTATCTTCTGTATAATGCAGGCTGTTAATGAGTCTTCCTCCAATCCTGATGCCACATCCTTCTTTACAAAGTCTGGCTTCTCAGATTATTTGTTCCTCATAGGGACTGAAGAGGTATAGTGTAAGGATAGAGCCCTAACACACAATCTTCTTGACTTTAAACCGTTCAAATGACTGCCTCTTGGTCCATGTATAGATTCACCATGAATACAATTAAGTGCTCTGCTATTCTCATTCTTCACAATGTTATCCATAATTCTTTTATGATGCAAACAGTCAAATGCTTTGCATAGTCAATAAAAATAGATATCTTTCTGGTATTCTCCATTTTTGGCTAATATTCATTTGACATCAGCAGTGATATGGCGGGTTCCACACCCACTTTTGTATCTGGCTTGAATTTCTAGCAGTTCCCTGTCTATATACTGCTGCAGCCACTTTGGAATGATGTTTATAAAATTTTACTTGTGTGTGACATTAATGATATTGTTCTATAATTTCCACATTTTGTTGGCTCCCCTTTCTTGGGAATAGGCACAAATATGGATCTCTTCAAGTTGGTTGGACAGGTAGCTCTTTTCCAATTCTCTTGACATAGACAAGTGAGGACCTTCAATGCTGCATCTGTTTATTAAAAGATGTCAATTGATATTCCATCAATTCATGGAGTTTTATGTTTTGGCAATTCTTTCAAGAGAGCTTCCACTTCTTCCTTCAGTACCATTGGTTCCTGATCATATACAACCTCTTGAAATAGTCGATCATACATTAATTCATTATGGTGTAATGGCTCTGTGTATTTCTTCCATCTTCTTTTGATGTTTCCTGCATCACATGCCATTTTCTCTGTGTAATCCTTCACTATTGCCATTCAAGACATGAATTTCTTCTTCAATTCTTTAAGCTTGAGAAAAACAGAGTGCATTTTTCCCTTTTGGTTTTCTATATCCAGCTCTTTGCACATGTCATTATAATATTTGGTTTTGTCTTTTCAAGTTGCCCTTTAGAATCTTCTATTTTGTTTTTAGCTTTGTTGTGTTTTCCTTTACTATAGCAATTCATCATTCAAGGTAAGTTTCAGAGTCTTTTTTGAAATATCTTGGTCTTTTCTTTTTTCCTGCTTTTAAAGTTATCTTTTGCTTTCTTCATGAGTAATGTCTTTGATGTCATGCTATAACTTCTCTGTTATTCAATCCTTAGTATCACATCAAATGTGTTCTTAAGATCGTTTCTGAATTCCAATGGGATATTTTCAAGGTCATGCCTTGGCTCATGAGCCCTTGTAATGGTTTTCTTCCAATTCAGCTTGAACCTGCAAATGAGCAATTAATGGTCTGATCCACAATCAGAATCTGATCATTTTCTGTCTTCTGGTTATGAGATCGTCCATTGTCTCTTTCCACATATGTTGTCATTTTGAGTCCTGCATGCCCAATCTGCTGAATTCCATGTGTATATTTGTCATTTATGTTGGTGAAAAGTGTATTTGCAATAAAATTCATTTCTCTGACAAAGTTCTATCAAGTGATCTCCAGCATTGTTTCTATCACTAAGGCCATATTTTCTAAATACTATGATTTTTTTATTTCAAACTTTTGCATTCTAATCACCAGTAATTATCAGTCCATCCAGACTGCATGTTCAACAGCTGAACTTTACTGCAATCAAATATACCTTAGTATATTAAAATAAATAACCTGATTTAAAAATAAGTAAAATAAATAACCTGATTTAAAAATAAAATAAATAACCTGATTTAAAAATAAAATAAATAACCTGATTTAAAAATGTTCAGTAGAACCAAGTGGACAGTTCTCATAAGAAAGCATACTAATGGTCAATAGGTAGATGAAAAATGCATGTGGGCAATGCAAATGAAAACTACAATGAGATATCATTTCTCTTATTTAGAATGAATCGTCAAAAATATAAAAGATTTCAAGTGCTAGTGAGAATGTAGAGAAAAGGAAACCTTTACACTCTGTTGGCAGAGATGGAAATTAGTAAAGCTCTTATGCAAAACTGCTTGGAGGGTTCTCAAAAAATTAAAAATGGAACTGCCATATGACCCAGTAATCTCTCACTCCTGTATATATATCCAAAGGAAATGAAAGCAGTGTGTTAAAGAGACATCTGCACTCCTAAGTTTATTACAACTCTAGCTACAGTATTCAAGAAATAGAAATAACCTAATTGTCAATTATCTGGTGAATGGAAATAGAAAATGTGATACATATACACAATTGTTAAATTTTCTTTAACTAACAATTCAGGATTAAAGGGAATAAGAGGGGCCCTTTGTAGCCATCTGCTTCCCAGACACCTCTTGAGACATAAATATCAATGTATAGCTCATGACCTTGTGATAGTTAAAAGATAAATGTTTCCGTGAGATGCTTGTACAGCCTGTAATCTTGGGACTGTGCAGATTAGGGTGTATGCTCCAGATATCAGCACAACTGGGATTAGCAAAAAATATGTTACTTAAAATGTTTTCGTGGGGAAAATAACACTCTTTGTCTCCTAATAAAGCCAACCTCATGTAGATAGACCCCTCTCTATTCTGACAGTGTGAGCTCAACCTGGAGAATGGAGGGGAAAAACTAAACAAGGGAGAAATTTAGGTGGCCACCCCATAAGAAAATCAATTTTAAAAAGCCCAATGCCTGGTGAAATTGCTCAATCTTCTCTTAGTAGACCACTCTCCCACTGAGGGCATTGTCTTTCTCTAATTCTTTTAAAACTCTTTTCCTATAATCAACTCACTACCTTTGTTTCACTTGGATTTGTCCTGAGAATCTTTTCTGCTATGTAGCTGGGGACGTGGCCCAACCTGCATGGAGGTCCCTTTAAGGGGAAACTTCTCCAGCTACAGGCAGCAAGCAGCTTTGGGATGCATCTCCTACTGCCACTGACATCCGTTAGTTTCCTTTTGAGACTGTTTTTGAATTATTTTATTAATGAGAACAAAAACTCTGAGAGGTAGCGTGCAGCCTAATAACAATGTGTAGTTGAATCATTACTTAAGTCTGTTATTCAGATTGATAGATCTTTTTCTGACTGAATAATTTAAATGAACTCAGCTATCTTTTCACAGAAATTTTTCCTCTTATAATATCAGCGAGAAAATAGTGAACATATAGACAAAAATTCTTTTTAAAATTTTATTATTATTGTTATTATTTTATTTATTATTATTATTATTTTTTTTTTGCAGTTCTGGGGGTTGAACCCAGGGCCTCTCGCCTGCATGCTCTGCAAGTGCTGGTCCACTGAGCTGCACCTCCAGCCCTTTTTTTTTCTTTTTTTTAAATTTTTTTGAGACAGCATCTTGCTAAGTTATACAGACTGCCTCTGGTGTGGAACTTGCAATATCCTCCTGCCTCCGCCTCCCTGAGGTGCTGGGATTACAGGCCTGGGCCACCGCACCTGGCTACAGACAAAAATTCTTATTTACATTTCTAGAAAAACATGACTGAAATATGAATAATTATGTTTATTTAATATACTTTGGACTGAATTATCCATAATCTTTGTGATATTTCTCACTTTCCCCTAAGATCATAATTTTGTATTTAATTAAGACTATTCTATTTATTATGTATACCTTAACATCACATAAAATAGTATGTTGAAAAGGAAATTTGTCCTTGATGTAATAACTTGAGATATATTCCTGGAAAAAGTACAGGAATCCAAATATGACTTGAATTAAAATAATGTACTCAATATATTCCACACTTTGAATATATCTCAGTTGTGGCACATAATCATGTTGATAAAACGAAAGAATCCCAAGATTTCAAAACAGATTTTTTGGTTAAAATATGCATAATTCTCTTAAAGTAGTAAAATATTTATTTATTTACCATAAGGAAGAGTCCATATCAACAATGTTTCATATTTTTCTCCCTCCATGAGATAATGATCAAATATTTTTGAGATATTTCAAAATTCATTGTAGGTACTTGATATATACACAAATGTGTATATCTAGCCAAGTATTTTTTAAATAAAAAAATGATGTTCATTATGCTTTCTTGCCTACTGAAATATTCCTAATGGTTTTATCGTACTATTACTAATTTTGCAGTGAAGTGTTAAATTGTTGCCACAAATTCTTTTTTAAGAAAAGTGCCATAAATATATATTATTGTACACTTCTACATGTATAAATAATTTCCGAAGCAAAAACATGGAATTACACATTGTATCATTTATTTTAGAATCTTTTGTACTTTGAATTAAACACCATTTTGCACTTATATTAATTGCCTAATTTTAAATATTTTCCATTAAGAAATAATCTGCTATGGAAATTTAACATATTAAACTACAAGCACTTATATTTAATGTTTTCACTATTAGCTAGCTATCAGTCATCAGATAGCTTAATTTGAAATCATTCATTATAAATTTAGCTTATGTTAGTACAATTATCTAAAATATCATCTTTATTATCCTTCATTATCTGTCCTTAATTCCATATCTTCTTACCAACAAAATTTGCATTTATTTTCCAATGTTAAAAATCACACTATGTAATAGCAAACTGTTAAACAAACATTGCCTGCAGCGGTAGCCCTGTGGCATCCGATCCCGTCAGATCTCGGAAGCTAAGCAGGGTCGGGCCTGGTTAGTACCTGGATGGGAGACCGCCTGGGAACTCCAGAAGCTGTAGGCTTGGGAGAAGGACCTGGAAACCCCCTCCCAAAAATCAATCTGCCATTGAAAACTCTATGAACAGCAGAGAAGCACTGACAATCGTGTTTCCCCTGTTGTACAGAGGGTCGCTATGAGTCGGAAACCTACTCGACGGCACCTAACAACAACAAACCAACATTTACTTCTCATTAAAAATCAGTTAGCTAAATAATATTAAATGCTTAAAAGTAAGGAAAATAGGGCAAAGCTGGACATTCTTGCATGCTAGACTGCTACTGTAATAACTTGAATGATAAAACATTTGCTGAATTAAAGAATATTAAGATAAGGTAACTTAAGGCCTCCTCCAGTTTTTATTTTAAACATTATGATAGTGTGACATGACATATCATGATAGAATTAATTTATATTTCTCTAATGGATAATGATGGGGAATGTATTTTATGTGTATGTCCTCTATTGAAATATGTATACAGGGTTTCTTTTAGATCATTACCTTACTGGTTTTATTTGTTGAGATTTGAGAGTAACTCATATATTGTGCATATGAGACTTATGCCAGATATGGGATTTGTGACTACTTCTTCACAATCTTTCATTTGGGGATATGCATGTCCTTTCATCCCCTTAACAGAACAAAATATTACCACTTTGATGAGGGTCAATGTATCAATTTTTACCTTGGTGAACTGAGATTTTGGTGTCAAATCTAAGAACGTAATGCTATATTCTAAAGATAATTTCTTATGTCTTTTCTTGAGTTTTTAATTTTATATTTTATATTATGTCCATGATCCATTTCAAGTTAATTTTTGAATGAGTGTTGTAAGGATGCGACCTAGAGAGCCAGCATGCCTCAAGGCCTATCTGGCCTGATTGGTGGTCTGGGACTTGTTCTGTGGGCAGTAACCTCTGCCCTACATCCAGGAACTTTCAGGCATTGAGTGAGCCAAGATGGCTCTGGCATCCAACTTCCTCCTCAAACCCATTGATACCTGATTGGCTGTCTCTCACTTAGTGTATGACCCCTGATTGAATAAAGGGCAACATCTGATTGGTTCCCATTACAAAGCCACATTTGCATCTTCCTCCTGATCTAAACACCCCTTTTTACATGGCAGCCTTTGATTGGTCCCTGAAGGGTATATAGGCATGGTGCACAGGGCAAGCAGCAGCAGCTGCAGTCTGACCACCAGCTCAGACAAGGAAGCACAATAAAGTACTATTAAAGAGCACTTGAGCTGTGAGCATTGTCCTTGGGAACAAGAAGCAAGGAGCCACCATGAGCGTAAATTTCTGTGTCTTCCTTTCTCAAGGTTTCTCAGAGTGGCTGTGGGTGTAAGCCTCCTTTAAGGGTTGTGCAGTTCTTCAACAGTACCCTCACCAGTCAGCAGGTCTCCAGGGGCAGGACTTAGTTCCACGTTTCAGAGCAACAACCCCTGACTGACAACACCCCACAGGGTGGGTATTTTTTAATCCCTAGTGCTCCAGCACCAGGTATTGAAATAATTAGCTCCTTTTTGAAAAATTAATTGCAAATATGTGTTTGGATCTATTTTCTGGAGTCCCTGTTCTGTTCCATTCATTTATGTGTTTAATATGATTATATACTGTTTTAATATTAAGAAAAGCCTTAATCATTTTATCAACTTTTTCAAAATTATTTTTAGTATTTAGGGCTTTTCCCTTTCCTCCTTCTTTTTAAATTTATTATTCTCTAAAAACTTCATTTATTATATTTAATAACATTGTTAACATAATGCTAACATACATTTTTTCTCTATATTGTTAGCCCTTTTGGTTTTTGAGTAATCATTGTTGCAGTTTCAATATCACCATTCAAAATTTTGTTTACCTTCCCAACAAAAAGTCAAATTTCTTCTCTGTTGTCATATGAGTCCTTGTCCTTTAAACTACTTCTTTTCTTCTACCTTACCAATTTACTTTTCCATCTTAATCATACCTCTTAAGATTCAAATGTTAGTATTTACTCATTTCATCATTTCTTATTGTACTTTTTACTTGCCTCCATGACAGATTGGACCCACCATCAGCTACTTCAATGGTTAACTTACAAATAACGTAGACTGTACCATAAAAATGGAATTTCTCTTTCTTGTATAGCTAATCCCTGACCTTTAGAAAATCACCTACCATTTTAACTCTTTCTAGCTATTGATCAACCCAGAAAAGAATCATAAAATAATTTACATTCCCTAACACTCTAATTTTTTTATTCATGTTTTGATTGATTTCTTAAGAAATTATTCATTTCAGATATTTAGGTTGAGTCTTTCAACTATCACAAAAACTTCACCTTTCTTCTTCTCTCACCTCCAATTTTGCAGTGTTCTAAGTTCCTGGTTTAATTTCCTGAAGTGATTTTATCCCACGTCATAATTAATTTCTATGTATTTTCACTCTCCAAATTCTGCATCCATTCTTTCCCTATATCTAAAAGACAATTATCTGTATGCTATGTCTGAGGTCTGGGTTCAATCTCAAGCACTTGGGGAAAAAAAAAATATATATATATATATATATATGAATAAGTAAAATAAAGAAGGAAAGAGAGTGACAGAGAAAAAGAGAGAGAAACAGATAAAGAAAAAAGAGAGAAAAGTATTTCCATTTTCTGTTATCAGAATAAACCTTCATGTGGGATTTGGGATCTGGGATCTCAAGATATCAAATGTAGAATATAGGTTATATCTCATTTAAAATAAACATATAAACATTTTAATGGTTTAATTTTTTTAAACTAAATTCCCATAGCACCTCAAATTAACATAAACTAAGTTATTACTATTGTTGTTGATGTTGTTAGGTGCCATCAAGTCGGTAGCCAAGTCATAGTGACACTAAGTACAACAGGCAAAACACATTGTCAGTGCTTCTTTACTTTTCATAGGATTTTCAATGGCAGATTGATTTTTGGGAGCGGGTTGCCAGGTCCTCCTCCCAAGCCTACAGTACCTGGTGTTCCCAGGAGGTCTCCCATCCAAGTACTAACCAGACCCAACCCTGCTTAGCTTCAGAGATCTGATGGGATTGGATGCCACAGTGCTATGGTTGCAGGTATAGTTATTACTATTAGTAAATAGTAATATGAGTCTTTATTATTTCTTGTTTAAAGACTACTGTAACACTGGGAGAAACAGAGATCGTCTAAATTTTTACTCCTTGACACCTGCCTCTACATTATACATGTATTTGGTGATCATGTCTCTACTAGAGGCCTTTGAATAACTCACTAAGACCTTGAAACTGGATGACCGAACCTTCTAACTTTCCCTTGACATTGTACTTCCTTCTCTTTCTTAATTTTCTCTTTGTCTTCTATGCAATTCCTGGTTTCCCAATTTTTTCTGTTGTGTAATATTGTATTTTTTAGTAACTTGTCTTTCTTCTTCATGTCTTCTATGTGAGTATATGTGATGATTTTAATTAGTAGTTTAGTTTTAATATTTATTGTTTTTATTAACTGAAATTTTGTCAGTTCCATCTCTTTCCATGATTTCCCATAACTTTTTATAGATTAAGTCAATTCTAAATATTGCTGATCTCTTTACCAATATCAAGTTAAATATGGCCATCAACCATTTGGGGGTTCTTCCATTTGAATATAAATTACCAACTCTTCTGAAATCTATGCTCTTGGAGGTTGAATACAGGGTCCTGAACATATATACATGTTTTAAGAGTGAGTGCATGCCAAGCATATTTTTTCCTTCTATTAATAAATATTAGTGGGATACACAGGGGCTGGGATTTAACTCAGTTGGTAGAGTGCTGCGCTGCAGTCTCTGAGGTCCCCAGTTGAATTCCCAGCACCACAAAAATGGGAGAAAGACCTGGCAATCCACTCCCAAGGCAATCCTGAACAGTCAGCCATTGAAAACCCTATGAGGGTCTCTATGAGTTGGATACTGACTCGACGGCACCTAACAACAAGTGAGATACAGAGTAATAATGCTTTTACTATTTCCATTGTGCTATTATTACATCACTTTCTGTTATACTTTCAACTGACATAATTTGTGGAATCTTTTGATTCCTGTGTACTAAAAATTGTATACTATTATGTGTTATATTCCCCTATTTTTCCCATATAGTCATACAGTTGTATCATATAATTTGGAATTATCCTCTCCCTCTTTATCCATCTACATTATTTCCCCTCTCTTTGCCCCCTTCCTAAAACTTCACTCCCTTGCACTAATGCCCTCCCCTTTCTTTCTACTGTGCTTATATTTTCCCTTCTTAGTCAAGCTTGATTGTTTATTTTTTATATATCTTCATATGTAAGGTTTTTATTTTTATTTTTTTCTTACTTTAAGTTATATTTAGCTTCCACTTGAGAATGACAACATATGGTATTTCTCTTTTGGGGCCTGGGTTCATTTCCTTTAGATGATATTCTCTAGTTCCACCAATTTTACTGCAAATGACATTATTTCATTCTTTTTACTGAGTAATATTCCATTGTGTATACATACCACAATTTTTATCTATTCTTTTCTTGATAGACATCTTGCATGATTCCATATCCTTGTGATTATAAAGAGTGCTGCACTAAACATGGAAATTCAGTTATTCCTGAGGTATGATCACTTATTTCCTTTTGGGTATATTCCAAAGAATGATATAGCTGGGTCATATGGCAGTTCTATTCTTTGTTTTCTAAGATACCTCCACATTGTTTCCAAAGTGGTTGAACTAATTTATATTCCCATCAGCAATGTAAAAGAGTCCCTTTTTACCCGCAACTTCACCAGGATTAGTTATTATTTTTTTGTTTGCTTATTTCTTCCTCATGGCCATTCTTAGTGGAGTGATAGAAAATGTCATTGTTGTTTCTGCATTTCCCTAATGGGTAGGGATATTGAATATTTTTTTGTGTGCTTTTTGGCCATTCAGAATTCTTCATTTTAGAAATGTCTGTTTATTTCCTTTGCCCAGTTTTTAATTGAGTTTATTTGTTATCTTGGAATTGATTCCTTAAGTTCTTTGTATTTTCTAGAAATGAATCTTCTGCCAGATGTGTAGGATTCAAAGATTGTCTCCCATTCTGTGGGGTCTCCTTCAACTTTGTTGATTGTTTCCTTTACTGTACAGAAGATTTTTAGTTTTATCAATTCCCATTTGTCAATTCTTGGTGCAGTTTCTTTGGCAATTAGAATCTTGTTAAGGAAATATTTTCCTATGCCTGTGTTGGAGCCTAGTTCCTAACTTTTCTTCTAATAGTTTTGAGGTTTATGGTTTTATGTTGAGTTCTCTTATCAATTTTGAGCAAATGGGGTCTATTTTCAGTTTTCTGCTATTGGATATCTAATTTTCCCAGCACCATAAGTTGAAGAGGATATCATTTCTCCATTGAATGTCCTTAGACCCTTTGTCAAAAATTAGGCGGCTGTCATTGCATGGGTGTATTTCTGAGTCTTTAATTCTTTTCCATTGATCTTCAGGACTACTTAATTTTTTGCCAGTATATACTATTTTTGCCACTGTAGTATAGATTAAAGCCTGTGACAGTGATCCTTCCTGCACTGTTTTTGCAGTTTTGGAATGTTTTGGCTACACATGTTCTTTTGTGCTTCCATATAAATTTTAGGGTTATTTTATTCTATTTCTGCAAATTCTGTCATTGGATTATTGCAAGGGCTTGTGTTAAATCTATACACTGCCTTTGATAATATAGTAATTGTTGCAATATTGATTCCCCCTATACGCAAATGAGGGAGGTCCTTCCAACTTCTAGTAATCTCTGCAAATACTTTTTAATGTTTTGAAGTTTTCCTTGTAGAGATCTTCAAGACCTTTGGTTATATTTAATTTCTTGATGGGCTATTGTTAATGGTATTGTTGCCTTAATTTCCTTCACTTCCTGTTCACTATTATAAGGAAATACTGAATTTTTAGTGTTAATTTTGTATCCTCCTGCTTGACTGAAGGAATTAACTAGCTTTAAGAGTATTCTAGAGGAATTTAGGGGGTCCTTTAGGTAAAGGATCATGTTATTCATGAATAAGGATAACTTGGCCTCTTTTTTCCCTCTCTATATCCCTTTAAGTTCTCTTCCTTGATTGCTCTGGCTAGGACCTCAATCATCATGTTGAATAAGAGAGAAGAGAGAAGATGTCCTTATCTTCTTCCTGATTTTAGAGGAAATGGTTTCAATTTTACCCCATTTAATATGGTATTGGCTGTAGGTTTGTCATAAATGGCCTTTATGATGTTGTGGTAATTTTCTATTGTGCCCACTTTCCCCAGGACATTTATCATGAAAGGATGTTGCACTTTGTTATAGACTTTCTCAGCATCAATTGAGATGATCATGTGATTTCTGTTTGCAAGTTATGTTGAATTACATTAATTGATTTAAATATGTTCTAACCAGCCTTGCATCTGTGGTATGAAGCCCAGCTGATCATGGTGTATGATCTTTTTTTATGTGTTGTTGAATTCAATTTGCTAGAATTTTATGGAGGATTTTCCCTCAATGTTCATCAAGGAAATTGGGGTATAGGTCTATTTCTTTGAAGAGTCCTTGTCCTGTTTTCACATCAATGCAATACTGGATTTGTAAAATGAATTTGGAAGTGTTCCATCCTTTTCTATTTAATGAAATAGTTTGAAAAGAATAAGTATTAATTCTGTTTTGAAAGCTTGATAGAATTCAGCTGGGAAGCTGTTGGGACCTGGATTTTTCATTGCTGGGAGATTTTTTATTACTGTCTCTACTTTGATGAATGAAATAGGTCAAATTAAATTTGCTTTTGTTCTCCAGGCTTAATTTTGGGAACTCATATTTGTTGAGGAACTTATCTGTTTCTTCTGTATTTTCATTTTTTGAGGAGTAGAGTTTATTAAATACTCCCTGATGACCTTCTGGATTTCGTTGGTATGGGTAGTTATGACCCATTTTCATCTCTAATTTATTAAATTTGGGCCTTTCCTTTCTTTCCTTTGGTGAGACTCTCTAAGAGTGTATCTATTTTATTAATCTTATTGAAGAACCAGCTCTTAGTTTCATTAATTCTTCAAATTGTCTTTTTAGTTTCTAATTGGATACTTTTTGGCCTTGATGTTGATAGTTTCTCAGTGTACTCTTTTGGTTTTGGTTTGTGCCTTAGGATGTGGTTTTAAAGTATTTAACTGGACCTTCCCTAACTTATAGATGAAGACACTCATGGCTATGAACTTGCCTCTTAGCACTGTCTTTGCTGTATCCATTGATTTTGGTAGTTTTCATCCTCATTTGATTGCGGAACTTTTTAAATTTCCTTTCTGATTTCTTTAATGACCCATTGATCATTCAAGTGTATTATGTAGTCTCCATATATTTGTAAATTTTCTGAAATTTATTTTGCTTTTGAGTTCTAGTTTTATTGCCTTATTGTCTAATAAGGTATAGCGGGTAATTTCTAATTTTCTTTTGTATTTGTTGAGGCAATTTCTATGGACTAAAATGTGGTCTGTGTTAGAAAAATTTCCATATGGTACTGAGAAGAATGTGTACATCACCTCTGGTGGATGGAATATTCTGTAGATATCTGTAAGTTCCAGTTATCCTATAGTATTGCATACTTCCATTTCTTCTGTTAATTTTTTGCATTAATGCCCTGTCTTTTGGCAAAAGTGGGGTTTTAAAATGTCCCATAATTATTATGTCAGGCCTAATGTATTACTTTATCTCCAATAAAATTAGTTTTATGAAGCTGCATGGACCAGTATTTGGTGAATAAATATTAAGCATCATTCAGAGTTCATGCTTGACTATCCCTTTTACTAATATGTAGTGACTTTATCACTTCTGATTAGTCTGAGTTTGCAGTCTGTGTCGTCAGATATTCGATTAGTATCACAACTTCTGCTTTTTTGGGGGGAGGTCCCTCATGATTGATATATTGCTTTTCAGCCATTAATTTTCAGCCTTTTATGGTCTTTATGCATCCATAAAGGTCTCTTAACTGGTGGGACTCTTGAATGATGATATGAAGAGATTTTTTCTTAATCCAATTGGGCAGTTATTGGCTTTTCAATGCTGAATTAAGCCCTTTTACATTCAGAATAATTATTGAGAGGAGCTTCTTATTCTGCTTCAATTTGGTGTTTGTTTTTATTTATTGATTCATAATTAGCTTTTTTCTTTTTTATGTTCCCTTAATACTTATTATTCATTTCTTTGATTTTATAATTGTGGTTGTCTTACATCTCCCATATGCAGTGTTTCATTAAGGATCCTCTGCAATGCTGGCTTCATGGTTGTGAATCATTTTAAAAAGTCTATATCATGGAATGACTTAAACTCTCTATTTTGAAAGAAAGCTTTCCTGGGTAATGTGATTTTTGTTGGCAGTTATTCTCTTTCAGGACTTGAATGACCATCTGATAAAGTTTTCCTTGCCTTTAAAGTTGTTTTTGAGAAGTCAGTTGTTATTCTGTTGGGTTTGCCTTTGTGAATTGATATTTCTGTCCTGTACCTTTTACAATAGCTTCTTTGTTCTCCAGATTTGGCATGCTGATTATAGTATGATGTGGAGAGCATTTATTCTGATCTACATTTGGAGTTCTGGATGCTTCAGTTGTATAGGTATCTATTTCTTCCTTTAGTTTTGGAAAGTTTTCATCTAATATCTATTTTAATAGATTTCCTAATCCTCTCATGTTATTTTAAGCTACTTCATGAGTCCATGACTTCATAGGTTATGTCTCTTCATTTTATCCTAGACCTCTTGAAAATGTTGATCAAATTGCTTCATCACTCTTTCTTTCTTGGAAATTGACTAAGATCCTCAACTTTTTCATCCATATCAGATATAATTTTTTTGGCATTATCTAGTCTGGATACTGTACATTTCATTGTAATATTCAGCTGACTGATTTTCCTTTGTAATTCCAGATTTTCTGTTTGATTCTTCTTCAGAATCTCAATTTGTTTGCTTAATTTTTTTCCAAGTTGGATACTTTCCTCTCTAGAGAAGACCCAGAGAGACAAAATGAAATTTTAACTCTAGTAATCATAGGATATAAAATGAAAGTTTAAAAATCAAATTGTATGGAAATCCACAAAAATATTGAATGGAGGCAGAAAATCAACATTTCACATCATATAAAAAATTCTGGGAAAAATAAACAATGGTTGAAAATATAGACTAAGTGGATGATAAAGTAAATGGGAGAGACTATTTAAATGTTGGAAAATGAGTAAGTGGTATCAGAGCATCAGTTGTTGAATTACTTCTAATTTTACAAAATGTATTGTGGAATAAAAACATTAATTATTTAAATAAAAATATCAACAAAGAATGTTTAGCCTTGAGTATTTTTTTCCTTTTTTGATATCTAGAGACTCTTTTCATAAACTGTTGGGTTAAAAAAAAATTCAAATATGTAAGATTTGTGTCAAGTATCATCTTGGTTACTACTAAAGATAATATTGAAAAATATGGTTTATGTCATTCAGATGGAATTTTAAAAATACAATTAGTTTTAATGTTGAGATATTGAATATCAGAGCTATCATTTTTCTGTTTTTAGAGGTCAAATTTCTGCCACGATGGGGAAATTTGTAAAGCTAATTTCCAGTATTAACTTCTATTGCTATGGATAGTAATGGGACCACTGGGCCCTAGTAGATATTTTGATCCAAGAAGCCTTAGCTCAGTGTTTTAATTAATTCTCAAGTTACTTTATATGCAAGATTGAAAATAATTTCATATTCAATACTACATCCTAAATTCTGCCCAATTTCATTGTTGAATTAATTCATTGAAAGGTTAAAAATAAGATGAAATGGTATACACACTAATATAAATTTTATCCTATCATTAATTTCTCTTTGGAAAGTGTATATAAGCTTCATATCACTGTTACAAAATGTTTGAGGCTATTAACTTATGAAGACAAAAGTTTTTTAGCTCAATTTTTAGTTCAAACAATATCAAGTGACTTCATTTGTCTCTGATATGGGCAGAAATGGCAATCGTGGGAGCAAGTTAGAGGGAGTAGCCACATGAGACAGAAAGCAAAAAGCGATTGGCAGATCGAGGTCTTGCAATCCCCTTGGAAGGCATGTCTCTAATGACCTTAGGACTTCCCAACAGGCCTCACTTCTTAAAGATCCCTACCACCTCCCATTAATGTTACCCTGTAACAAAGTGGAAAAAAAATATTTGATTGCACTTAAAATCTGAAGCCAGTCTTGCAAAAATTTAAAAATCATTTTTCCCAATTTCTTATCTTGCTCAATATCAGATAAAAGGGTACTTCATGCCTGGATAGAGCTGGCATTTCCTAAGCAGTTGCAATATGAAGTGCTTCTGGTTGGAATGTGTGTAATTTCCTATTTGTTTAGGGCATAATTAGTTTTATTCATTCAATTTGAAGTTTTTTATCTGTAACATTTTTATAAGAGCAAAATTCAGTTAATAGGACACACAAAATCTTCACAGTACTTGACTGGACACCTGTCATATTTATAAAGTCCTTCAATTTCAGTTGCTAATCATATTGACTTGTTGTTAGGTGCCCTGTGGTGGGTAGCCAATTCATAGTGACCCTACATACAACAGGCGAAACACTGCAGTCAGTGCTTCTCTACCGTTCATAGGGTTTTCAATGGTGGATTGATTGTTGGGAGTAAATTGCCGGGTCCTTCTCCCAAGCCTACACTGTTCCCAGGAGGTCTCCCATTCAAGTACTAACCAGGCCTGATCTTGCTTAGCTTCTGAGATCTGACGGGATCAGATGCTGCAGGGTTACTGCTGAAGACAATGATATTGACTACCTAGAACTTATTCAGTGACATTTGAGTGTGTAGGAGCTATAGAGAGAAGATGTTCATGGCTTTAGACTTGTCAAGATACTATTCAATGAGTTCCAGTTGTTCAGAATCCAGAACTTGTAAATGAAAACTTCATCAGGCTTCGGTAAAAGAAAATCTCCCTCAAAGATGCTAACTTTGGCATTTTGCATTTACTGTATTTGAAAAGAAATCCACCTATGACTACTGCCTCCTAACAATGCCATGTTTAGGAACAATTGTGACATATTTGTTAAATAATGAAGTAGTTTTTTTTCCATATTCAGTATATGCTAAATCTTTACTTTCCATTAGTTTTTGCCATTCCAATCAGGAACTAAGTACACACTTTCCCTACCTGACATATTTTTATGTGTAGATGTTTTTTGTTACAAAAAACTGAGGGCTATTTTCAAACCCATTGCTGATGTTCATGGGGCCCAGGAGAAGAACACAAAAATAAGCTCACAAACAATTACAGCCACTCCCTTTGGGTATGTTGTAAATTATACCTAAGGAAGTCACTTTCTTTGAAAATAAATTGAGAACCAATTTGGCATTATTCTGTAGCTCCTATAGAATGCATATGACTAGATATTTAAAAGAAGAACCATTGTTCTACACTATAATGTCCAGAAGACACTTCTGTTAACAATTTCCTGTGGCCTCAGCTGCCACCATATACAAAGCTCTTCATGAGCCACAGCCTTCCAAAGTGACTCACTGTCCTCATTCATGTAATAGAGTTTGCCTCTGGTTTTATAAGTTCAACCTGTCGCACATTACATCTTAAATTTCTCATACTGTTGCCAAGACCATCCAAGTAGTTGTCCAATATATGCTAACCAGGGATAAGTAGGCTAGCACCTGCTTAGGGACTTGACTAGAAACTGTCTGGGGACCCCTTTGTCAATATTTTACTGAGATTCGTAAGGCATCTGTACCATTTTCTGAGACCTATAACTGTGGTTCCATGTCTTGGCTGAGTCCTATATCTTTGCACTAATATCCACATGTAGACCTTCATTTTCTATGAATGCAGTTACTTGACAGTAACATTGCTGACATAAGCTGTAATGAACTTACAAGGCCCATATCACATGGAATCTGACTTACAACCATTCACCTAGACAGCAATGGTAAATGAGCCACTTACAAAGGGAGAACCCAGTCACATGGCCCAGTGTAAGAATTTATAAGCCACCAAGTTCAAAGCTTCCTATCCTAATATCCACAAGTTCATGACTCAATTTCTTAACTGCATGAAAATCCTCAACCACTCAACTATTTATACATATATATTTATATATATCTATATATCTATATCTATATCTATGGTACATGGGAACTAACATGAAAATGTTACTCCTTCAAAAGACTTTGCAGGATACCACACTTACCAGAAAATGAAAAAAAAAAAGGGGTGGGGGGTGGGGGGGTAGTTGAATCGAGGCTGAATATTTGCTGGGGGTGGACATTTGTAACTGAACATAATCTTATTACTCTCTAGTTTTTTAAAATGTTATGCTTCTATTTCCTCATTAGGTCAGTTTGAAATAAGGTATGAACTGATGCATTTAACCTAATGAAAACTGAAAACAGCATCATGACCTTGAACATGATAGGTGTTACTGCTGACAAATATACACCCCAGAAATTTTGTGTGCAAATTCTTGTTTGGTTTTCTACTTCTCCAAATCTCTCTTATATAAGGTATTAGTCAAATATAAAACATCTTAACAAGGAGAAAGTCATTGTATTGGAAATTTTTAACATGTGTGAGTAATATAATTTCACAATTAAATTTTATATAAGCTAATATTCTTTGTTTAGCTTTATCTTATATAATATAATAAATCTCACACACTAGGTATCTAAATACTTTCTAACCTATGAAATGTGCATTTTATGTGAAATATTTTGTACTTTTAGAGGTCAATTTTAAAAATATTAGATTGATACTAGAATACTTCTTATATTCCTAATTAAACTTACTGGGTCAGTTATTTATACATAAATTAATCCTAAATTTAGGTTTATCCTTTAGGTTATCCTTAGGTTAATCCTAAATTTATCTTATAAAGCAACATATATTAATTTTAATTTCTCTAATGTTGCTATGAGTTGGAATTTAGCTCAGTTGGTAGAGCATCACTCTGCAGTCTCTGAGGTCCTGAGTTCGATTACCAGCACCGGAACAATGGGAGTGGACTTCCACTCCCAAGGCAATCTTCAAACAATCAACCATTAAAAACCCTATAAGGGTCATTATTAGTAGGACACAATTCAATGACACCTAACAACAAAAACAACACAATGTTGCTATAGAAGTAGAATTCCAGTGAGGTCTGACAATAACTTGATTTATAAATATGGACAGATTGCTTAATTTCCCTGATCTCCATCATTTCCCAATTGTAATGATATTTTAGCTCATTCCAGTTGTAATCCCATATGGATATATTGCTAATAGACAGATGGTTTTGTGATAAAGGGCAATAATTTAAAGCAATGGATCTTGTTTGGTGTTAGCATCCTCAGATATTCAGTTTTATTATTTTCAAAATAACATGGTCAATATTGTCATCTGTTTCAAATACCAGAGGTGGGATGAAATAAAATAAGAGTACACAAATTTATTTTCTACCTGTGGAGCATTATCTATCTTTAAAGAAGTACTCTAATTACAAGAAATACCTTCTGTGTTTCAAAGGTTGTGCTAAGTGTATGTTATTATATGGTTTGGTGATAAGTATTACATTTATTTTAGCAATAATTTCTATTTTATTAAGTTAGATCCCCTTATAATACCTACTATGTCCCTGATATATATGTGCAAGTTTGTACAAATCAATGTTTTTTAAATCTTTCTTTTTGACAGAATAGTCTCTGGCCTCTAAAGCCATTCACCTTTACTGTTGACCATCTTTGAGCCACACGCTTGGAACCTACAGAAGAGTACCATGCCTCACTTTGTGTGAACTGGCAGAATGAGAGAGCAAGTACAAGTACTATGTTTTTTTTTTTCATAGAGACAAACATTAATTCTTCTTTCTCTGACAACCTTTCTAGTGGAGGAATGCTTAATTTCGACAATTTATATGCCTCATAGTCTTAACAAGAAGCAAGTCAGTCACCTTCTTAGGTAATCATAATAATTACTTAAGTCAGCTGTCCATTTATTCCAGTCTATTTATCTGAGTAAAAATAAAAGAGAAAGATGGGTTAGTGACATTTAATCAATGTGTAAATTGTCTATGGGCTTTAGGATTAAGTTTTCCTAAACATTATTCATAATTAGTTGCAAGAGAGATATTGTGTCATTTTGAGTAGTTGACAATCCTTAAAATTAAATTCCTTAGTATCTTTATTCTCAAAAAGCATTTTTTTCTTTGTGTTTCCTGTGTCTAAAAAAAGCAAATTCTTTTACCAGAAATGATCCTCAAAGTTCAACTTTACCCTCTCTCTTTAGTCAAGATTTTTAATAATATTGAATGCTGTCTATATAATTTCTTGATTTCTACAGAATTTTGGATAGTAGTTTGCTCTTTGCCTGATTCTGTGACATTCTCTCCTCTGCATTCTCAGAATTAAACTTCAGTTTTATTTGTTAGTAGCCCAGAATGTAACCTTTCCATTTTACTATTAAATTTTAGAGCCATTAAATTTATGTTGTTGGTTTCCTGTTTTATGTTCAATTTATTGAGTTCAGTTCTTAACCTTCCAGCATTCTTCATATCATATGTGATTTTGTCTTAAGATTTAAAGTGGTCCTTAGACACTCCCATTGTCTCATAAATAACTGGTTGTTTTTAATTATCACTTTCCTGCCATGGCGAAATTGAGATAAAAAAGGGAGCTATTACTATAGCACCTAAAAATTATAGACAAATGCTAGAATTTAAATTTTTCAGAAGTCATAGTAAATGTTGAAATAAATTGAATTTCCAAGAAAGTAATATTAGAGAAATATGTGTGTACACTTTCTAAAAAGACTTAAAGAATATATTCTCCCCATGTTCACAAAGAATGCATCTCAATGATTCACTTTTTTGCAACAAATCCTGCTTGCTGTGGAATACAATTTATATTCAATGGTGATACTATTTTCATTCTTCGCATAATTAAAAATATGGTCTTTTGAGATCAAAACAAAAGAATGAGAAAGTACCATAATGCCCTAAATATGCTTATTCTTGCATATTAATATTTGTGTTCTCAATGTGAACATCAATGTTCTTTTTCCTTGCAAAGATATTAGAATGAGGTCATTAGAATTGTTGTTTTTAGGTGCCTGCAAGTTGTATCCGACTCATAGCGACCCTTATAGGGTATTCAATGGCTGATTGTTTTGGGATTGCTTTGGGAGAGGATTGCCATGTCCTTCTCCCATTTTTATGGTGCTGGGAATCAAACTTGAGATCTCAGAGACTGGAAGGCAGTGCTCTACCACCTGAGCTAAATCCCAGCCCCTCATTAGAATTAACACTTCATAAAATCATGAAAATATTATTGAAGTTAGGAATACACATTTCTGATTTAGAATAAAAAATCTATTAAAAATACATATTTGTCTTTCATTATTCTTCATCAAAACTTGACAGTTCTACATCTTCTCTAAGCAAGATAGTATAGAAAGAAGTATTTATCTAAAAATGAAAGAGAAGAATCAGACATAGATCCTCCCTTAACTACCCTTAGTCTTGCATAGTTGACATAGAAATTATCAGGTGGGGGACTGCACTATAAAATTGAAAGCACACAAAGAAATATAGTTAAATCACTGAGGTGCACAGTGGAGAAAAATCTTATTTAAATGTTGATTTAACTTGACACAGTAAGGAATGTGCCACCTTCCTTACATTTCATCATTTAAAATTTCAAAATCCTATTAAATAGTTCCAAAAGAACTTTCTGAGTTTAATACAGAGCATTGATATAATGATGCTCTTATCCATTCAGTACTTCTTCTCTTTCTTTTTCTTGATAAAATTTCTAATCATGTATTCTATTTCTTCACTCCAGATCTATAGTTATAATAATCGATATATGGGCCCCTGAGTTATAAACGAATCTTTTATTGACCGACAACTGTTATTACTATTCAAACTATTTGAAGCATAGAGAAAGTTAGGCCTTTGTTTTGCCATTGCACTCAAACAATTGAGTCAGATTGGAGTTGCATTGTCAGTGTGGAAAAACTGTTAATTATGCATCCACTTTCTCAATTTACATAGTAATAAGCTCAAAGATATATCAATCAGATATTCTTAATCTAGGTGAAACGTTGGAAAATTGAAACAGAGTTTTTAACTTGATATAATAAAGCAGCTGATACTTCATGGGTCTGTGATATCTCACAGGATTTAGTACTAAACTTCTTTTTGCTTTTACAGTACAAGCAGTTTCCAAATGCAAATTTTCTGCTAGTTTCCCCCCATTTTTAATGACTAAGTGTCCTTTCTTTTCTTTTTTCTTTCTTTCTTTCTTTTTTTTTTTTTTTTTCGGTACGGAGTGGGTGGGGATTGGACCCAAGGCCCCGTGCTTGCATGCCCTGCAAGTGCTGGACTACTGAGCTGCACTCTCAGCCCATTTTTTTACTTTGTGAGATAGGGTCTCGCTAAATTACGCAGACTGCCTCTGGTCTGAAACTTGTGATCCTCCTGCCTCTGCCTCCCGAGTTGCTGGGAGTACAGGTGTGCGCCACCGTGCCCAGACAGGTGTCCTTTCTTAAATTCTTCTTCATTTAAAAGTACTTGAAGTCATGGACTAGCCATCTTAATAATCTTGCCAGCATCCCCTGGCCCGCCATACAGTTGTCAGAATTTTTCTTTTATAAATAAAGTTATTATATCTTTTCCAGATCAAATCACACTTATGGATCTTAATTGTCAAATTAGAATACCAAATGCAGTGATTTTGAAGGGATTGTTTTTTATTGTTGTTGCTGTTGTTTTTTCCATGTAGGGTCTTGCTACATAGTCCAGACTGGCCTGAAATTCAAAATCCTCTTGCCAGGCAAATAAACTTCTTGGTTTACAAAACACATTTCTTCTCAATTAGGCTTTTTTCTCTTCCTTTTTTTCCACTGCTGCTCACATGCATTTAGGCTATATCTGATTACCTACTATTCCTCAAAGTTGCTATTCCATTTCCTTCTAAGAATATGTTATACATTAGCCTCATTCAATTAAAATGAAAGCCTGAGAAGATTTTGGAGCCATCATAGTTTATATATCTATTTTATCTACTTATTTTATAAATTGCATACATTTAAACATCCTTAGTGGATTCCTTAGTGGAAGGAAAAAGAAAAATTTAGTAGTGTGAATGGCCTAGAAGTATGTTTTTTGATTGAAATCAACTTGTGATTGGTGATATTTTGTTCTTTTTTATTCTCTATTATTAAATATTTTACAATGTCTTTTGTCAAAAATATAATATTTGAGCTATAAAGAACATAACTAAGAGATGGTGCTTAGAAAGACACTTATTAATTCTAATAAAAGACCTTGCTAAGCTGTCAATAACTTAAATCTTAGGCAATAAAATAGTAATTTATTCTATATAGATCTATGTGTCTATCTGCATATACCGGTAAAATTAAATTGTACAATTATATATCTTGAAGAAATACAAGAATGTATTAATGCTGGTAAAAACTACTTTTTAAAATAGTTTATTAAGATTATTGCCTTTATTTAAGTTAAATATATCATCAACAATGCTGCACTTCCGTAAGTTTAGATACTCCTCAATTGTGGAGGATGTACATTAACATGTGCATGTATATTAGAGAATAAATATCCTAAATAATGTGATTGTCAGAATGCTCAAGGCCTGCTTTTCAAAGCACATGTAATATTACAACGCGGGGGGTGAGGGTGGGAATCCTGTCATTTTAACTATGAAGTTCAAACATGCTAATGAGTACATATTCTAGCATAAATGTGGTTAGAAATATACTATGTCAAAGAGATTGATCTCCATAATGGTTAATAAATATGAAATGAAGAATAGAAAATACAGTGTCATAGATCCAATTTTATTGCTTGGAACTATATTTGCCCTTGGCAAAGCAGCTTGTTTATTGGTGCTTATTATAACTGATACAGTATTGTAAACTACTTTCATCTAGAAATAAAGGTTATCAAAGATGATAACAAAATTCAGGCATGAGGAGTTTTCAAAACAGTTCAGCAGGCTTTTATTATTGCCTATAATACCACAATACATGTAGTGTAAGTATTAGCATTACAATTATATTACCAACACCTTACCTGAAGTTTTATTGTCAAAAGAAATTACATTTAGTCAAGCTTGGATAATGGCACAGCTAAAAATAGTATTAAAAAATCAAAACCTGAATGCATAGCAAACATTTGAAAACACATAAGACAGACTTATCATTCATATTGAATACAAGTATTCCATAGAACCACTACAAAGAAAACACAAGGCAATGTGAAAATTTAAATACTATTATTAGTACTACTAGTAGTATTTTAACCTTAAATTATTGTAAATCCTCTTACCACAGGGAATCTTGAATGGGAGGTGGAGGACTGTGATATCAAACTATTATGTCCCTACAAATTATAAAGTTTAAAATTCATTGGATTTTCTTTCATATAGACACATGCCACAGGAAATAATTGCATTATATAAATTATATACAGTCCACAACTATGAAAAGTTTGGAAACTTTAAATTATCTTAAAATAAATCAGCTATCCTTTTTGCACCTTTTATTTCATATTCCTGAGAAAGGTGATTTTCTGTGCTTCTCTTAAAAGGCCTTTTCCCTCTTTTGCCCCAACAACGTCAAAGTATAAGTTATCAGTTTAAAGAAGCACATGATTCTTGATAAAAACATTAGGTGGTAACTGTTGAATGATGAATATTTAGTTTGATTTTTAGAAGAAAGCCAATGGACTTTTCTAAGGCTTTAGAAATTTTCATAGGTAGCATTGACATTATTTTATTCATTTTACCATCGAATACTTTAGAAAAATGTGCTTGTTTAGCATCCTTGATAAATATTCCTAAAGTTCTACCAAAGTAATTATGAAAAAAGAAGATGCACTTAAAAATAAGTATTCTAAAATATATAAATATCAACTTATTTAAGAAGTATTGGATGAATTCCACTAAGCTAGCATTTGAAATAGAAAGACAACTATAGAGGTAAAGGACCAGAAGTGCTTAACCTCTGTGACACTATTAATGAGTCTGTAATTTTTCTCTTTGTCTATACATTACAGAAAGCAAAATAAAATATAAGCTTGGACTTGTTAAAGAAAGGAATAAGTTGTGTTATCATACATTTAATATTGAAATTGTCATGCTATCCATCAATTCACGGTGTCAGATAATAATTAAGAAAAGTATATTGCAGAAAATCATTTGTATTGATTTAACTCCAGCAATGTCTGCAGCCATAGCATCCTGGCATCGGATCCTATCGGATCTGGAAACTAACCTGATTCAGCCTGGTTAGTCCTTGGATAACCTGGGAATACCTGGGAATACCAGCTGTTGTCAGCTAGGGAAAAGGACCTAGTAGCCCACTCCTGACACAATCCAACATTGAAAATCCTATGAATAGCAGAGAAACAAGGAGAATAATTCTGGGCATAGTACAGTGTTGTGGAATGTTTCATCTGTTGTACATAGGGTCATTATGGGTTGGACACCACTCAAAAGCACCTAACAATGACAACAACAACAACAAATTCAGGCAACACAGTATTAATTGAGCTAGAGGAAGGCAATTTGATCATTTCTCATTCATTAAGTAATCCATTCTCATTAAGATCCATTCCATTAAGATCCATTCTCATCCATTAAGTAATAATAATAGTATAATTTCAAAAAATAGAGCCTGTTTAGACTGTTTAGAATTTTTGTTATCTAAGAATAATTAAATATATAAAGAAAATGTTGAAAATACTGTGAAAAATCAGTTTCCATTATGCTGAAAACTTAAAGAGAGGCTTTTTTGTGAAAATAATATTTTATAAGTTTAAAAATAAAATTTTATAAAAGTTTCTAATATATTCAATAAAAAGCAAGAAGAACATGTTTATATCAAAGATTTGCTATAAAGAAACTTTTACTAGTATATAAAATAAATGAAAAGAAAACACAAAATGGAATGTGTTTCAAAGACAAAAGAAAAGATAAAAGCTAGTTTGTTGTAATGCGTGCCTTTAATGCCAACACTGGAGAGGCTTAGGGAGGAGGATTTCAGGTTTGCGATAAGTTTAGACTATATTATTGAGTTCTAGGCCAGCCTGGGCTACATAGTGAGACCCTGTTCAAAAAATTATTTTCAACTGGTTGAACTAAATGAAAGACTGCGAATTAACTAAAAATATAATGATGGAGTAATATCACATTCAGTGAAGTAAAGGACAATATTGAAAAAAAGGAACCTGAATACTAATGTAGGGGCTACATGAAGATAAGCTACTCTAATGCAAACAGCCTGACAAAAATGGTAAAAGTAATTGAAATATATATGGAGGTTATCAACACAAGATTTGTTTAAAGAACAAATAAAAACTACAAGAGAAACACTTTTCAAAGACAATTTATAAATACTTATTGGGATAAAAATACAGACCTTAGCAACACCAATTTAAATTGTTAGCTTCAATTAAACAAAAATAATTTTATAAGAGCCATCTAAACATGAAAAGAATTTTAATTTTAATTTTGAGGATGACAAAATTTACAATTTTAGTAAAATAAATTGTTGTTATTGTTATTTTTAGGTGCTGTCCAGTCATATCTGACTCATAGAGACCCTCACTGGGTTTTCAATGGCTGATTGTTTCGGGATTGCCTCAGAGTGGATTGCCACTTCCTTCTCCTGTCTTTGTGGTGCTGGGAATCGAACTTGGGACCTCAGAGACTGCAGAGCAGCACTCTACCAACTGAGCTAAATCCCAGCCCAGTAAAATATATTACAAAATTTAAAAATCCAACAATATTCAATATTCTCCTTTATAATGTTAAATCATAATGATCTATGGAGTTTTGTGGACAAAACTAGTTGTAAACTCATATTCTCTACATGTTCGATTAGTCATTTATATCTGAAAATTACTTTCCATCCTATATTATGTTAAGATAGTGGAAGAGAAAGGAAAACCGTGTTTTTCTCTTTTTACATAGAACAGAGTCAGATGAAATTCAGAAATTTTATACAGGGAAAATAGGTTAGAATAGATTAAAAACTGAAGTCCAGAAGCTAGATAAATAAGTAGATAACATATGGGTAGATATCAATAAGGAGATGTTGGGAGTTTTAATCATGGATATATGATGGTAAATTTCCTTTGAGGAATATTATGATAGCAATAATGTGAAAACTGCACTTGAAAGCATCAATAGTAGCAATCAGTAATGATTAATAATCCTAATATAACTTTTGGCACAAAATTATGGCTCTTAGAAGAGAGAAGAAACCAATGGTAGTAAAGAAATAAAATATCATTGAAGGGATAAAATCACATAAAGTTCCTGAATAATTTGAAAGTGAGGATTTAGAAAATAATAAAAGTGACTTCCACATTTCTTACTTGAAGAAGTGAACACACTCTGATAGAAAAAATTAAGATGTTAAATAATTTTTAGGAGTGGAGGTGGAGAGGAAAATAGGAAATATTATGGCTTCTCTCCACTTATTGGAGTCTTCAGAAAGACCTAGAGCAGATAATTCAATATGTACATGTAGATTCAAGAAGAGGAGATTATTGATATTGCAGCTAATGGTGGATGTCTAGCAATAAGAACAGATGGATTTCATCAGGGAAGGAACATAGATACAGGTTCATATGTAGTTAAGTCCTGGCCTATTGATATTGTGGTCTTAACACAGTTTTCCATTATCCTTCATGAAAGACTGGAAGAACTGGTGTTTTGAGAGTTAGCACACTAGCTACACCAACACTCTTGTTTGTGTCTCCTGCAATGAAATACTAATGCCTAAACCTTAATTATTTCTTCAGAGAGAAGTAAATGAAATAGAACAAATACGAGGTGATGTCCAAGAGGCCAAGAAAAAAGACATTGATTAGTTGAATGGACTGAAATATCTAATCGATTTTGACAGTGCCAAGTCACTGGTAGCTCTGGTTCAAGCCATGTAAGCTATACACCTAGAAATTGGATTTAAGTTCCTTGAAAAGATGGAGACATACGGTCATTACATATAAACTCTACTTTTGAGCATCTTGGCTATAAATGAAAGAAGGCATGTAGAATTGATAGTGAGGAATTTAATGAAAAGAGAAGGTAGAACTATACAGTATATACAAAAGTAAAGGGAAAAGGAGGGAGAAAATGTTGATTGGTTTACAATACATAGAAGAGAATATTATCAATGTGAAAGATTTCTAAAGAGAGTGCAAATATGAGATTATCTCTCAGATGTAAAAGTGAGATTAGGAAATTACATTCAGATTAAAATTGAATTGGAAGAAATACCCATAATGGAGTTTCTATTTCTTTTTGTAAAGAGGTAGTCAGTGTCATTGGCTTAAGATAAAAAATATTGCATAGGAATTTCTGGATAAATAATTGCTGTTGTTGTTGTTAGATGCCATCAAGTGAGTCCCATTCATAGTGACCCTATGTACAACAGAATGAAACAGTCCCTGACACTGTGCCAGGCCTGGCACTATTGTGAGTGCTTCTTTGCTATTCATAGGTTTTATAATGGCAGAGTGGAGGGCCAGGTCCTCTTCCCATTATACATATATATATATATATGATATATTTCCATATATATGTATATATGTATATGTATTACATATTTTATATTATATTATATATTTATATTATATTTATATCTCCATATATTATATATGTATTATATCTTTTATATGTATATACATATTATTGTATATGTATGTATTGTATATGTATGTATACATGTGAATATATGTATTATATCTTTTATATCATATGTATATACATATTATATATAGTATATATAGTATATATTATATAACATGTATATATTATATATGTATATATACATAATATACTTTTCCATATATATGTATGTGTGTGTGTGTGTGTGTGTGTGTGTGTATCTTCATATATATGTATATTTTAGAGTAGGATCTGGCACCCCACTCTCAAAAAGCAATCAGCCATTTAAAACCGTATGGATAGCAGAGAAGCACTAACAATAGTGTTTCACCTGTTTTACATAGGATTGCTATGAGTTGGGCATGGACTTGACAGAATCTAACAGCAACAACAACAACAAAAATAACTATATGTGTGTGTACATATATATACATATATGTATGTATGCCATTATATATATCTTTATATATGAATATCAGTGTACATATTGAAGATTGAGAAATACAAAGGGAGCCCACACAAGGTGGGAGAGTGATGGGAAGGTGGCAGGGAAGGGGGTAAAACATAGAAGGGTAAAAGGGTAAAGAGGAGGAGAACAAGTGCAAAATACAAGATCTAATTCTCTAGGAAAATCTCCTAACAAATCCCACTATACTGCATTCAATTTAAAAAAAAACAGTAGAACTGATAAATATCTGCAATTATTGATACATGCCAATCAAAAAGATTTTGTATATTGCTTGAAGAGATGAAAATGTTAACAATCTGGTTTTAATAATAGCACACTGTAAGTTGCTGTTAGATGCTTTGGAGTTGGTTTAGACTCATAGTGACCCTCATAGGGTTTTCAATGACTGATTGTTTCAGGAAGGGGCTGCTATATCTTTCTTTCAGTTTTTTACTGCTGGGGATCAAACCCAGGGCCTCATAGAGCACAGAGAGGCACTATACTAATTGAGCCAAATCCTCACCCCAACTGTGTACATGAACTGAATCATCATGCTGTACCCCATAAATATGTAAAATAAAAAAGATTCTATTTTTTATCCTTACTTCAGATTTTGCTTTATTACTGTGGGAATGGATGACATATTTTGTCTCATACATTTTAAAATCTATTAAAATAACTGTGATTTTCCCCATTAACTTAGATTTGTTCATTTTATTCTCATGTTTGCTAAATCTAAACCATCTGCACTTTCTAAAAAATAAACCTCCCCTAAGCCAAAATTAGAAAGAGGACAAGGGCGAGCAAGTGGAAAAAATTGAAAAGAGAAACATGCAGTAAGGGAGAAGTGTGTTCTCACGGCATTCTTAGGCATGGTGCTGAATTTTCAGTCCAATTTAGATTCTTGTTGGCTATCAAGTGATAGGAATGGGGGTTGTCTATAGTCTTTGAATATTGGATGTTATTTTATTTTTCTCTTGTACTTGTTCTATATACTTCATTTTTCTCTCTCTCTCTCTCTCTCTATCTCTCTCCCTCCCTCCCTCCCTCCCTCTCTGTATTGCATTGTTTGCAAAAATTCAAACTCTCTGGCAATTCTGGGCCAAAAAGTGCTTCCTCCAAGTCTAGTTGAGTCACTTATATTTGCAGTTCTTTGATGAGATGACTCATGTCAGCATGTACTTGGATTCTTCTTATTAAAATGACCCAGTTTTCACTTTAATTAACTAGGACAGAATGCAGAGTGATGGTGTTTTCTACCACAGTCTGGCTTTAATCTTAATTGTAAAATTTTCAGGAAATGGTTTCAACCTGGAATATTCCATTATACATAATTATGTGCACAATATATTTTTTCTTCATTTGAATTATTCATAGAATTTGTTATATAGACCATAACATTAAAATAATATTTTATAATATGTTAATATTTTTATTGACTTAAGCTATATTTTCTTATCATGTGCTGTAGAGGTAATCTATCATTAAAATTGAGTAAGTATTGAAATTTTTCTGAATTGGAGACTGATTAGGAGGAATATAGTATTACAAAGAAAACTACCTAGTTTTTGTTAAATCATCCATTTTATCTCAGATAATAGTGTAAATTAGTGTGGATAATGAGGAAAATTTATACTTTTCAAATTTAAATTTCAGAGACTAGGTGTGGTGACACATGCCTGGAATCCCAGTGATTTGGGAGGCAGAGGCAGGAGGTTCAATAGTTTGACTCAAACTAAAAAAATAAAAACGTGGCTGAAGGTACACCTCAGTGGTGGGGTGCCTGCTTAGCATTCAGGAGGCCCTCAGTTCAAACCCTGGTACTGAAAATAAATGTATAAATAGATAAATTAACTAGTTTTTTAAATATTGTAGCTATAATTTCTCAAAAACATTTATTTTGGAATTTTAACAAAAATTCTCTGTTTGGAAAATTGCTATAGGCAGCAAGAAATAAAGTCAATTACAAATGTAATTTCTCTTATTATTTTCAAATCTGTTGTGTGATACTGATATAGACACATTAGTTTTTAAATTTGTATATCCTATCTTTTACCATCATTCTACCTTCAATGTTTTCATGTTTTTATATTTAAAGTATTTTAATAGTAACTGCATATAGATTGGTTGCTTGTTTTTACATCTAAAGTATTTCAATGGAAACTATATATAGATAGGATGCATGATTTTTCATCCATTCTGACAGTATACTTTTAATTAGAATATTTGTCAATTTATAGTTAATATAAATTATGATAATGTTGGATTTAAGTATAGTATTTTATAATTTAAAACATTATTCTCATGCATATTTCTATCTCCTCTTTCTCTTTTATTTTCCTTTTGTTAATTGAATACTTTATTATTATTATTATTATTATTATTATTATTTTGAGTCAGGGTATTTGTTATAATTTGGGGGTTT
>VMDO01022595.1:0-33212 GCA_007922755.1 Pedetes capensis | reverse complement strand
AAAAAAAAAAAGAAAGAAAACAAACCCTCAAGTGACTAAGAGCATTTCACTCTCAAAATAGATAACTCTATGGCTATGCAAAAGCTTTCAATGAGTTTCAAATGGTCAGATAACTGTAAAATAACTCACACTCCTATAGCTAGAAATAGAAAACAACTCGGATAGTAAAATTTTAAAGTCAGATAATTAAAAATAATTATGTTAATTTGAAAACTCTATAACTCTTAAAACAAAGCAACTACAAGTAAATAACAGAAAATGAACAATTCAAAAACCTTGAAAATGAAATAATTATAAACAGGTAACTAAAAGTATAAAATTAAATAAGTAGAAAGTAAAAAAAAAGAAAAAAAGAAAAGAAAGAAAGAAATTAGTAAGACTGAAAAACGACCAAATATAACTTCTACGAGATCAATCGTAAATATCGCAGAAGTGAACTGGAATGAACTCTCCCTGAAGCTGAACAACCTAAAATGAACATGAACGCCACATTAGCCTTCTTCGGGGATCCCGGAGCAGAGCAGTGGCTCCGAGGGGGCGGCTGGGAGAGGTGGGTGTCAGCCAGTTCCCACCCACCCTCAAGGAAAGCTGGCAGCGATGGCCTTTTGTTGACACAACTGAGAAACAGATACGAGGGCGGGGTGGCGAGTTCCCGGCTGAACGTCCTATCGACATCCCGAAGGACACGTGCGGACAATGCCCCCCAACCCCGCTGCGTCCCACCTAAGGAGCGCGGCCCACGGCCCGCGACGACGCCAACTAGGTCAGTTCCCCGCGGAGGCCGGCCTCGTGCGCCCAGGCCTCGGCCCGGGTGGGTCCCACGCAGGAGCCGGCGGGCCGGCGGGCGTCCCAGTGCGCTCGTCCCTGAAATTCCAGGCAGAGAGTGAGGCCCGCAAGCCGGCCCGCCTCCGCCTGCCTCCCTGCCTCCCTTCCAGCCTCCCTGCCTCTGTGTCCTCCGACCCTTCCGCCCTCCCCATCCTCGCTCCGCACGCTCACCTCCCCACCTCCTCGCGGTCTCCTTTCGCTCCCTCCACGCTCTGGCTCCTCTCCAGAAACGACTCGGTGACCTGGGGTTCGCAGCCGTTGTCCAGCTGCAAAAGTCCAGAGAGCTGGGGGCACAGGCCGCACCCCTGGAGCCACCAGTAGGAGACCCAGCCCACCGGCGCCCGCCTGCCCACCCTAGCTCCCCAGCCCAGGCCGCTAACTATGACTAGACCCAGCGCACTGCCAAGGAGAGAGGGCTGGGGAAAGGCAGGGATGGAGAGTAGGGTGGAGAGCCACGCTGGAGGTCCCAGGACCTCAGCCTCCTGATAAGGCCTGTCCTGGACTGGGGACTCAGGACCTCGAGGGGCAAGGGAAGGGAGCGGGGCGGGGCAGGAGTGGCTGACGGATGGGAACAGGGCACAGGGGAAAGGGGATGGATTACGCTCAGAGCGCCATTCTCCTTTTCCAGGTCCTTGGTTCCAGCTCCGTCGCTGCCTTCAGGAGCCTCCACGGAGACAAACTCCCTGCTGGAGCAGCCTTGGGGAGGGAAAGCGGGCATTGAGTCCCCGTAAGTGGGAGGATCGGCCGCTCTGTGGAGGGCAGGATGTGGTGGGCAGTGTCTGTCTCCAGGACACTTCCTCCACATCACTGGACCATCTTTCAAAGATTGCCTGTCCTCGGGGATTGTCCTGTTTGCTCGGGGGCCCAAGAGGACCGTGGGGTTGGTGACCGCTCCAAAGAGGAGTCTCAAGGGGTTTCCTGCTAGCAGGGCGGGCAGAGCTGGGAGGCAACCCAGGAACTGACAGACGGGACAAGCTCCAGCCACTCTGTAGGCCAATGGCACCTCGGGGTGAATGACAGCCTACCTGGGGCAGCTGGGACCGCAGGCCTGTCCAGGAGCTCTCCTGGACGCTCATGAGAGGCCCGGGCTGAGCTGAGGCCAGACACTGCGATCCTACGCATTCATTGCCATAGCCGCTAAGGTTTGGGGGACTTAAGTAACCTTAGATAAGGGATGCACACTTGGGGATAGGTGAGGAGGGACCCCTAAGGGCGCCTGGCTCAGAGATGTGCCCCTCCTACCTCCAGCAGCACCTCTGCAGGAAATCTCCAGACACCTCTGTAGGGCCCTCGCCCAGCCCTGGGCGTCCCCTTATGCCAGGAGCACAGGGGGAGAAGGATAGCTGGGTGAGGTGTTCCTGAATGGTCTGCAAGGGAGGTGGGAGGGTGGAGAGAAGTGCCCTGCATCACCCCCTGTGGCCAGGAAGGGCTGTGTCCCCAGGGCCCATTCCTCAGTTCCTATTCCTCAGTGCCCACACAATGCCAGCTGCTATCGACCACAGAGCCACCTGCTGAGAGATGGGCTGGTGGCCTGGCCCATGGGGGTCCTTCCTGGGCCACAGAAGCCATGGCTTGGGATGGGCAGGGCTGGGAGGCAACCTAGGAACCAGAGACCTAACAAGACCTGACAGGTTCCAACTGCTCTGCAGGGTACCTGGCACTTGGAGGTAAAAATCTGGGGGGGCAGGGCGGCTGCCCTCCTTGGCCTTCTCTGGGCCCTGCAGGGCAGAGGGCAGGGAGAGGACACAGGGGTCAGGTCGGCCACTCTCCACCCCTAGCAAGGATTTGCCTGAGACTGGAGCAAGGACAGTTCTCTGACCCCTCAGGACCCAGGTTCCACCTCCTGGTGTGGGGACTGTGGGCCACTTGTGCCCAGAGACAAAAACAATAGGTCCACCATGGGCAGTGATGAGGCCAGAGGCTTCTTCCCGCCCCTTGCCTCTGACAAGGGCAGGGACACCTGCAGCACCCACGACCCCAGTTTTTCCAGAATCGAGTTTTCCATATCTGTAGAAGGAGGCCCAGTTTGACACCCCAACAGAGTGTGCACCTCCAAATGCATTCACAAAACGAACCCCAAAGCGTACAGGACAGTATTTACCTTTCAGTGTGTGATGGCCTCGTCTGGTCCCCCCAGCCCATCCCAGGGTGTCCTGTTCTACCAGGAGACAGGGCAGGAGGGTCTGGGAGGTGGGGGTGACAACAAGGCCTTCCCAAAGCCAGACTAGCTGGCAGCCACTCTGATTGTTGCCTTGTGGGTCTCCCCCAGGGCCCTGGGCTCTTGGAACCAGACAATGCTCCATTCACCCAGTATCCCCCCCAGCATCTTCTGGGAGAAGCCCAGAATTCCTAGAACATGAACCTGGGAGAGGCCCTGCAGTCAAAGCCCCGGTTTGCAGCAGGAAAGGGTGGCTCCTAACTCCAGCCTGCGGCAGTATTGACCTCCAGGCCATGGGCACAGTGGGGACTTGCTCAATGCCCCAAGTCAGGTCAGGACCCGGTTGTCCTGGCCCTTGCACAATGTTCCCTCCCCACCAGGCCCTCTGGTCTCAGTCCCCTGGGCTGCCTTTTGCTGCACACTTAACCCTTCCTGCTCTGCAATCCTGAGTCTTGGGCACTGACATACTGTCTTAGGTTCTAAGGAGCTGGCAGCACTGAGCGGCCTCAAATCTCAGCCTCAAGGTCTGGCAAGTCACAGGCATGGGGGTGGGGGCGGGCAGATGAGAGGCCATTGCCCAGCACTGGGAGAAGGGACTTCTGAGTCAGCAGTGTGCTTCGGGGTTTGCCACTCACTGTGTGATCTCGGGGAAGTCACTTAGCCTTTCTGGGCTTTCTTTCTCTCTAAAGTGGGGATGATAACATCTACTTTGCAGTGCTGGTGTGAGGATTAGTGAAAATGTTGGTAAAGTTAAAGTCCTGTTCATCACAGGAATTCAGTAAGTAACACTTGCTAGAATTGTTATTAACTACAGTGATACTGAAGAGAGGTTCTCCAGAGCAGCTCTGAACATTCCAGATGTGCTGTTATTCCTCACTTTGGGGGAAGATTTGTCTGCTATTGTCTCTCTCCCCATAAAAACCCAGGAGAACAAATTAAAAGAGTAACAAATGGCTTTAAAAAGAAAATGCAAACTCTCTCACATACATACACACAAACTTCAGAAAAACCAAACACATAGAACCCTTGACAAATGCTCAAACTGACTACAACAAAAATTTTAAGTGACAGGCACGTCTTGCAAAATGCTTTGAATGATGGGCCCCAGGCAAGGTCCAGCAGTGCGTGCGCAGGTGTTCCTGAGTCTCTGGGGCACTCCCAGGCCACGCAGCAGAATAAGTAGAGTGTTGGTGGGGAAGAATGAAAAGAATGAGAAGGGAAAGGCGTAAAAGCTCACGCTAATAAGGCCTGGAAGATTCCCCTTGCCCTCCATGGATGATCTTCCAGCTCACATCAAATAAACCGTACATAGTTTAGGGAATCTAGTTTTAGCACTTAGTATTTAGAATTCTGTTTTAATTTTGCTTAAACAAACGGAATGAAATGTATCAAGTGAGCCTATTAATGAGTTTCAAGTATTCTCATCAGAATGCACATTTTTGGTAAATTACAGACTTCGAAGACAGAATGGTGGCTTTCCTCTTGCTGTCCACTAGATGGCACAAAGGCACCACTATAGCTCCTGTTAGTGCAGAAGTAGCTCTACCCTGTCACTGACATTAAACCGGCAAACCCTAGTTTCTTTCACACTAGATTTTTCTCTATTCCTTACAACTAGACACAACTTCTTAAGGATCATCTCTGCCACATGAGCTGAAGCACACCGTTTTCACTTAGGGCCAGAGATGGAGAGCAGCCCTGAAGCAATGCCTGAGTCCCTCAGCTTGCTTCCTTGCCCTGGGAGGAACAGTGGGCAGCTAACTGCTAACAATTACATGCTGCAAAGATCTAAGCAGTAGCCACGAGCTTCATCTCTTTTGGTCTCCACAGACTTTGCGGCACCAACTTTCCGTTTTGTAAAATAAATGACAAAAAGAACATAAGCACAAAGAGGCTAAGTGACATGTCCAAAGAGGCAGAGCGGCGCTGGAGCCTGGCTCTGTGGGACCTCAGAGTTTGAGCCCTTCAATGTTAGGCTGTGCTGCTAAGCAAGCTCCCTCTGTCTTTTAACACTAGGGTCCCTTTCTGCCTGATCATCCCCAGTCTCTCTCCCGAGCTCACAAAGGAGAGAGCACCAGAACGTTCCCAGGGGTGCTAGTCTGGATTAGGATCTTTTGTTTGGTGGCCCAGAGTGTAAATTTGACTGTTTTGGCTGCAGATAGGTGGTGTTTCTATTTTGTTTTGCAAAGCTGTCTTTGGCTAAGAGGAAGTGAGTCACTCCTAATCATGCCCTCCCCCTGCACCCTACACCCAGTGAAGTTTCTGTTGTCAAAGTCTGTGCCAGCTTCTGAGGTTGTCTGAGTTGGCTATCTTTCACTTTCAGTGTTGCTGTGAACTGCAGTCAAAGACACTTCACAATTGGGAAACCACCTCCTAGCTCAGCAGCCAGCTGCCCTCAAATGTTCCGGGTTGGAATAGGCCCAACGGCGGATGGTAGGGGAGGAGGAAGACAAGCCAATATTTCTAGTTAAACTCAGTCTAAATATTGCCCATTTCATCAGAGTTAATGGGAATTTTTCAATAAGATTAAAATATAATGCCACTTAAACTGTAGTATGCCTGCAGCTGTACCACCCTGGCATCTGATCCCATCAGCTCTTGGAAGCTAAGTAGGGTCAGACCTAGTTAGTCCTTGGATGGAAGAACACCTTGGAATACAAGGTGCTGTAGGCTTGGGAGAAGGACCTGCCAGCCCATTCCCAAAAAACAATCTGCCATTGAAAACTCTATGGATGGCAGAGAAACACTGACAATCATGCCGGGCATGACAGTGTCAGGTAATGTTTCATTTGTTGTACATCAGGTCACTATAAGTTGGACCCAATTCAAGGGCACCTAACAACAACCACAAACCAAAGTAGCATGGCTCCTTTTTTAAAAAAAAATCATACATTCCTATGTACAAAATGTCTGGAAGAAGATATATATCATGGTTATATCTGGATGGATATAACCATGGATATCATGGATGGCAGAGAAACACTGACAATCATGCCGGGCATGACAGTGTCAGGTAATGTTTCATTTGTTGTACATCAGGTCACTATAAGTTGGACCCAATTCAAGGGCACCTAACAACAACCACAAACCAAAGTAGCATGGCTCCTTTTTTTAAAAAAATCATACATTCCTATGTACAAAATGTCTGGAAGAAGATATCTATCATGGTTATATCTGGTTACACCAGATTTGCATTTTAATTTGTACTTTTCTGTAGTGCCTAGATTTTTGACAGTCTACATGTATATTCCTTTTACAAGCAGAAAAGGAAACTTAAAATAGTTCAAACCAATTGATCACATATCTAAAAGGACCCACAATCTCACCAGAAAACACTATTTGCTAGAGCTTATTTTGTTCATCAAAACACAAAAGTAGACAAGATAATTTTGAATAAAAATGGTCAAGATGATAGTAAGTTATTTAGGCCTAAAAGTTAATGCCACAAAATTAGGCAAGAAATGACCCCGATATACTATACCACATTAGCCTCTAAGACCCTGAGAGGCTGGACAAGAGTCTACAGCAAGGCCTGTGGAGCGGCTGTGCCCCTCCAGAATCCGGACAGAGGCTCTCCCTCGGTTTGCTCTGAGGAAGGATGCTGCTTCTCATTATGGATCTCTCACATGGCCAGGACTTTGCAAATCAGGGACAAAGTGAATTCAGAATTCAAAATTTCCCCAGCAATCTAAGCTGGGAGACTATTACTACCTTAACTTCTTTATTTTCACTGTCAGCTACCAGGAGGTTGGTTAACCAACAGTATCAGAAACAGCATACTCACCTGCTCTGTGACTGTCCCATCCGGGAGCTACATTGTTTCTCAGGGGAACTCCTGCCTTCCTCCCTTTCCCCACCCAGGTCCTCCCCCTGCTGCTAGGAGGATCCCTGTTACTTTGACCTCATGCCAATAGAGCAGCAGACAAAGGAAACAGTTGCCATCCTGAGGAAGGAATTGGTCCTGATCATCTCAGGAGGTAAGGCTGCTGCCCACGAGGGGCAGAGAGGTGGGGGCAGAGGTGCTCAGGTGATCCACTGACATCTCAGCCCACCCATGCCTGCAGGCACTGGAAACAGGCCAACAGAACCACCACAGCCCCATACAAATCTGGGACAGCCACAGGATGAGATCCAGTGGGGCCGGGACCATGTGAGCATGTGTCTACAATGAGAGGGAGGGAGGTGGCCACAGGGAGGTTCTGCCCAAGGACTTGCCGCAGCAGGGGATGGCAGACTCAGTTTGCCTGAAGTGGGACTCGCCCTGTCTCCTAGTGGAAGGGTCCCTCCTTGGAGCTGTGTCAGCTACTTTTCTATTGCTGTGACACAAATACCTGACATCAGTGACTTAAGGGGGAGGATTTATTTTGGCTCATGGATGAAAGACGTCAGTCCCTGCCGGCAGGGCTCCGTGTGCGTGTTCAGATGGTCATGGTGGGAGTTGGGGCGGAGTTGCTTTTTTACATCATTGTGGACAGGAAACACAGGGAGAGGAAGGAGCTGGGATCCTGGTTAGGGTGAGCGCCCCTGACCTACTTCTTCCAGCCAGGCCCACCTCCCCAAATTTCCACAGCCTCTCAAAACAATGCCAGGAGCCTGTGGGGGACATTCCATATTTAAACCACACAGGAACCAAGACCTCCAGACCCCAAGGCTGTAGTTTCAGAAGGAGGGGAAGGGGACAAGTCACCCATGCAGGTCACTAGGAGTGATAATGAACAAGGTCACAGGCTTTCCGGCATCTGGGCTCCCAGATTCACATCTTCTGCTCACTAGGGCACAGCATTGTGAAGCAGCCACGTGTTCAGCGTTTAAGATCACGCTGCATTGGGAAGGACAGCACCCCGTCCCTGCCGTACCTCGTCCACACTGCTGCCCTGACTGGCCTTTATGAAGTCTCTGCCATCAGGCCCACACCTTGCGAGTGGGGAAGTGGGACCGGCAGGTCCTGTGATCGTGTGGCCACAGCGTTCCTCTTTTGCCATAGCTCGAGTCCCCTGATCGAGGCCGTGTTATAAGGCTGTTCACACTCTGTACTGTTTAGCCGGGGTGGAGCTGATGAAATCCACCTACCCCCTCAAAGGACAGTACCAGGCTGAGGGCTCAGCATGGACTCTGCTGCAGATTGGACATTCGGTGCAGTAGCAGCTAGAACTGTGGAGGGGGAGGTTGTTTGTTTAAGGAAAGACAGACGGCCACATGCAGCACCGCGTTTGAGTGAATCTGGAGTCCTGAAAACTTGACTCCCCTTCGTTCTCTTACAAGTGGACCTGAGGGCTTGTTTGGAGGGTCTAGCAGGGGAGCTCACCTCCGTACATACTCTTTTTTTTTTTTTTTTTTTTTGGTACTGGGGGTTGAACCCAGGGCTTTGCGCTTGCATGTTCTGCAAGTGCTGGACCACTGAGCTGCAGCCCCAGCCCCTTTTTTTTTACATTTTGAGACAGGGTCACGCTAAGTTATGCAGACTACGTCTGGTCTTGAACTTACAATCCTCCTGCCTCTGCCTCCCAAGCCGCTGGGATTACAGGCGTGCACCACTGTGCCTGGCTCCGCACATACTCTTGACTGAAGAACGGGCCTCCTCCATCAGGGAAGGTGGTCCTTTCTGACTGATCATGCAGCTTCAAGAGGGACACGTGGAGAGGAAGGAAGAGGACCCCAGCCTACCCAGCGAGATAAGCCATCAACCCTGGTGAGCAATGGGGTGACAGATCTTGCAACCAGACTGTCCTCCCATCCTAGACCAGGCTTGTTGACAGGGAACCTGCACTGCTGGGCCCAAGCACCACCTCCAGCTCTGCCACCACAGCGCCGGCCATGGTGTGACCCTCGTGTGCCTAGGAGGAAGCTGGCCGACGCACACTGGCCAAGCCGTCCAGGCAGCATGGATCTTTGGAACCTCCTTTGCAAGGGATCTTCTCCGGTAGACATTAAAGCACAATTCAAAGACTCTCACATTTTGAGCTCTCGCCCAGAGGTCCACGGGCTTCTTCTGTGGCCAGGTCCTGTGACTCGATCCTACTTACTGTTCTGGAAAGCGTCAGGAAGGGAGACGGGGATGAACCTAGAGAAAACCAACCATTGTCTTGTGTGCATCACCTGAGGCCTTTGCATGGTCTTAGAGGGCAGGGAAGAGTTTATCCCCAGCAAGGGATTAGACCACTGCTTCCAGCCCACGGGCTCAAGTGCATATACCCGAGACCCTCATTCCGAGTTTTGGGGTCCTTCTTCCATATCAGGGCCTGACTCTGACCACTGTTCTACTGGCACTGGGAGCCGCAGGAGCCAGCACAGATGTGCTGAGGCTGAGACTTCCTCCTTTCTCAAGTCCTGCCCCTTGGGCTCCAGCTCAGCTGCCCTGCTGGAGGAGGTGGAGGCTGGGCACAGACAACAAAACCCCTCATTCTCACATGGACCTGAGTCTGCTACTTCCTCTTCCGTGCCTCGGTGGTGTTTAGCACAGCCTCGCAATCCCCAGTACTGAGAGATGCTATTTCCCCAAAGCTCTCAAAGGCTAAAGACGTTGCGCCAGCTGCTGTGCCCCCATCCACCTGTGTCAGTTCCCAGGTCCCTGCAGGTGAAGGTCTCCACGGCAGGCCAGGGACCAGGACTCTCAGTATTCCATGTGACACCAGTGCTGGAATCCTCATTGCCATTTGGCCAGCAAGCGACTCAACACCGGAATGCCATCCTTCCAAGCCCCCCCCCCGGGCACTGACTTAAGGGCAGATAGTGCAAGTACGTTATTGAGAACTGGCTTTCAGATGAAAGCTGGGCATCAGTGATGGCCGAAGACAGGGTGTGGAAGAAGCAGGCATGGATGTGGGTTTTGCTGAAGTCCTGCATGAGCCCAGTCCCTAGGGGATGCTGGAGCATGACGGCACCACAGGTGTACCACCTTGGGACCGAAGGGCTGACATTTGTGCCCTCTACCAGGCGGCCATCAGTGGGCCGTAGGCCACCCTTGTGGGAGGCCACAACCTCCTAGCCATTTCCTGGCTAGATGACTCTAGTCAGCTGAAGGCAATTCTCAGAAGGGCACAACTGTGAGATGTCATCAGCCAGTCTGCAAGGAGCTGGGGATAAATGGGTATGCCAGCCTGATAAAGAGGAACTGGGCAGGGTGTCAACACTCCCTACTCTCATACTGCACATGTGATTTACTTAAAGTTTTTTGAAGACTTGATTTTCTTTTTTTTTAGTAGTTTTAGGTTCACAGCAAAATTGAGAGGAAAGTTTAGAGATTTCCCATATACCATATAATCTGGACTATGAATCCAGTCTAAACACAATTCTAATCTGCATTTGGTTTTGCAGCCCTCTAAAACTGTTGAAAAAGTGTAGATTAGGTTCCACAGTATACAGTATCCACTGCCCCTGGATGTGCATGGTCTCCCCCACTGCTGACATCCTTCACCAGAATAGTTCATTTGTTATAACCAGCAAACCTATTCTGCAACATCATCACCCAAAGTCCAGAGTTTACGTCACGTGTCACTCTTGGTGTTGTAAACTCTGTGGAGCTGAATTTATAATGACATGCATTTACCACTATCGTACCACAAAGGGTATTTTCACTGCCCTAAAAAATCCTGTGTGCACCGACCATTCATCTCTCCCTCCCCACTAATCCCCGAAACTACTGGTCCTTTTATTGTCTCTCTCACTTTGCCTTTTCCAGAAAGTCATAAATCTGGGATCATACACATTATAGCCTTTTCAGATTGGCTTTTTTCACTGAATAATATATATTTAAAGTTCTTCCACATCTCTTCATACCTTGATACCTCATTTATTTTGTGCAGAATAATATTCTATTTTCTGGATATACCAGGGTCTGTTCATTTACCTACTCAAATGCATCTTGGTTGCTTCCAAGTTTTGGCAATGATTAATAAAGCTGTTATAAACAACGGTGTGGAGATTATTGTGTGAAAATAACTTTTCAACTCTTTTGGGAAAATACCAAGCATGAATGGGGGATTGTGTGGTAAGAATATATTCAACTTTGTAAGAAACTATCAAGTTGTCTTCCAAAGTGTCTATACCAGTTTGTATTCCCACCAATATTGAATGTGAGAGAGAGAGAGAGAGAGAGAGAGAGAGAGAGAGAGAGAGAGAGAGAGAAACTGTGTGTGTGTTCCTGTTGCTTCACATTTTTGCCAGCCTCAGTGTTCTGGATTCTGGTGCCTCTAGTCAGTGTGACTCTCACTTGTCTGTTGGTTTGTTGTGCTGTGGGGGCTTACATGTTGCTGTAATGCTGAAAGCTATGAAAATAGTATTTCAGATACCAGCAGGGCCACCCATGATGAATAGGTTTCAGCTGAGCTTCCAGACTAAGACAGACTAAGGAGCAGGACCTGGCAGACACTATCTCCAGAATAGATTTGGTCAACACTAATGATCGAAGACTAGATGAGTTGTGGCACTCATCATGAAAGACATCATTCATGAGGAAAGAAAAAGGTTGTTAATAAGACAAGAAAAAAAGAAAAGACCAAATTGCATGTAAAAGGAGACTCTGAAACTTGCCCTTGAATGTCAAGTAGCTAAAGTAAAAGGAAGACATGACAAAGTTAAAGATCTAACCAGAGATTTCAAAGGGTGGCTTGAGAAAACCAAATCAAATATTATAATATATGACATGTGAATTATAATATTATAATGACATATGTAAAAAGCTGGAGATAGAAAACCAAAAGAGAAGAACATGCTCTATTTTCCTCAAGCTTAAAGAATTAAAAAACAAAATTCAAGCCTCGAGTGGCAATAGTGAAGGCTTCTGCAGGGAAAATATTAAACAGTGCAGAAAATGTAAAAAGAAGATGGAAAGAATACAGAGAGTCATTATACCAAAAGGAATTTGTGGATGATTGATCATTTCAAGAGGTTGCATATCATCTGGAAGCAATGGTACTGAAGGAAGAAGTGGAAGAAGTTTTGAAGGCATTGGTAAAACACAAGGCTCCAGGAATTGATGGAATACCAATAGAGATGTTTCAACAAACATGCAGGACTGGAGGTGCTCTCTTATTTATACCAAGAGATTTGGAAAGCAGCTACCTGACCAACTGACTGGAAGAGATCCATATTTGTACCTATTCGCAAGAAAGCGGATCCAACTGAATGCAGAAACTATCAAACAATATCATTAATATCACAAGCAAGTAAAATTTTGCTAAAGATTATTCAAAAGTAACTGCAGCAGTATATTGACACGGAACTGCCAGAAAATCAAGGTGGATTCAGAGAGGGCGTGGAACCAGGGACAGCATTGCTGATGTCAGATGGATATTGGCCAAAAGCAGAGAATATCAGAAAGATCTCTATTTATGTTGTATTAACTATGCAAAGTCTGTGTGGATCACAATAAATTATGAATAACGTTGTGAAGAATGGGAATACCAGAGCACATAATCGTACTCATGAAGAATTTGTACATGGACCAGGAGGTAGTTGTTCAAACAGAACATGGAAACACTGCCTAGTTTAAAGTCAAGAAAGGTGTGCACCAGGGCTATATCCTTTCACCATACCTCTTTAATTTCTATGCAGAGCAAATAATCTGAGTAGCTGGACTTTATGAAGAAAAATACGGCATCAGGATTGGAGGAAGACTCATTAACACCTTGTATGATGCAGATGACACAACTCTGCTTGCTAAAAGTGAAAAGGATTTGAAACAATTACTGATGAAGATTAAAGAACACAGCTTTCAGTATGGATTGTACCTCAATATCAAGAAAACAAAACTTTTTTTCTCATCCTATTTTTATACAAATTAAAATCAAACAGGGCTGGGATTTAGCTCAGTTGGTAGAGTGCTGCGCTGCAGTCTCTGAGGTCCCGAGTTCAATTCCCAGCACCAGAAAAAATGGGAGAAGGACCTGGCAATCCACTCCCAAGACAATCCCGAAATGGTCAGCCATTGAAAACCCTATGAGGGTCGCTATGAGTCAGACTCTGACTTGACAGCACCTAACAACAACAACAACAAAATCAAACAAGTGGCCATTTAAAACCCTATGAGTATCGGAGAGGAACCGTCAAATCGTGCTGGAAAATAAGCCTCCCAGGCTGGAAAGCATTCAAGAAAGACTGGGGAAGAGTTGTCTTCTCCAATTAGAGTCAGCCTTAATGATGGGAATGGAGTAAAGCCATTGGGACCTCCTTTTGCTAATGTGGCACAACTCAAAATGAGAAGAAACATAGTGGCTGCAACAATGGGCTCATGCATGCATGGCACAGTGTTGGGTAGTGTTTCATTCTGCTGTACTTTGGGTTGCTACAACATTATAATCTTTTTACTACTTCCTGGCAGAAGCCTACAGTTTAAATGAACAACTTTTGTCACTTGGTCGTTCTGACAGAAAACTGATGCTGTAGTTTTCCAGTCATACTTCTTAGTTTATCTTTTTCCACCTCTTACAGTGTGGAAAAACCCTCAGCCACCCTCACATCCTCCCCACTAGCTCATAACCAGAGCAGACACAGAAAGAGCATGAAATGGTTGTATTCCTGCCAAGTCTCTGAAGATAAATTTTATCTGTGCATCTTTATGCAATTTTTCTAACTGAACACACAAGTCATTGCCAGTATAAATGACAGGAGACAGACATCTGAGACTGGCATTTCTTATCCCTAGCAACATTACCTAAAGGGAATATTAGAACTCAACTGAAGAAGTGTGCTGTGAATTTTCCCACCAGGTGGTCTGCTTTCATGAGGCTCAATTGAAAAAAAAAAAACTGCAAAAAGATAAAAAGCCTACTAAAAGACAACTTTTGATTACTAAACTTGAGGGACTCAGTGAAAACGAGGGAGAAAAAAACCTCCAAAAATTCTCTTTTCCATGAGAGCAAAGGAAAAAAAACTGACAAAAATTGTTAGAAAAAATTTTTTTTCAGAATAATAAAAATTAAACAAAGGCTTGCAGCAATGCTCGCTTATCCAAGAAAAACGACTAGCTCTCGGTCTGAACTGAACTTTGTGGTGTTTTAACTTGTCCTGTTATTGTCTTCCCCTGCTTTCCCAGGGTAGCCTTGGAAACCTGCAGCCTGCATGATGGTAACTCAGAATGGATCAAAGACCTAAATTTAAGAGTTAAAACTGTAAAGTATTAGAAGAAAGCATAGATATAAATCTTCATGACTTTGGATTAGCCAGTGGTTTCTTAAGTATCCAAACTGCAAGCAAAGAAAAAAATAAATTGGACTTCATAAAAAAACTTTTCTGCTTCAAAGGACACAGCAAGAAAGTGAAAACAATGAACAAAATGGAAGAAAATACTTGCAAATTATATTTGTCAAGAGTTCTAGTGTCCAGAATATATAAATAACGGTTACAACTCAACCATAAAAAAACAAGCCCATTAACAAAAATGGGCAAAGGGCACAGACAATTCTCCAAAGAAAATATACTGAGGAGTAATAAACACATGAACAGATACTCAATGTCACCAGTCATAAGGGATGTGCATATCAAAGCCACCATGGGGTATCACCTCATAGTCACTGTTGTTGTTGTTAGGTGCTGTTGAATCTGTGTCCGACTCATGGTGACCCTATGTACAACAGATGAAACACTATTGTCAGTGCTTCTCTGTTATTCATAGGGTTTCCAATGGCAGATTGATTTCTGGGAGTGGGTTGCCGGGTCCTTCTCCCAAGCCTACAGCACCTGGTGTTCCCAGGTGATCTCCCATCCAAGTACCAACCAGGCACGACCCTACTTAGCTTCTGAGATCTGATGGGATCGGATGCCACAGGGCCAAGGCTGCAGGCTCTCATATTCACTAGGATGGTAATAATAATCAATGATACTAATAATTACAGACAGTAACAAGTCCATTGGTGAGGAAGTGGAGAAAATGTAACCTTCATACATCGCTGCTGTGAAGTTGAAATGGTGCTTTGGAAAACAATTTGGAAGTTCCTCAGAATGTTACTCAGAGTTACCACAGGGCCTAGCTATCCCACTTACTTGCTCAAGAAAATTAGAAATGAAGACTCACATAAAAAAAAACAAAAAACTGTACATAACTATCCATAGCACTGTTAGTTACAATATCCCAAAAGTGAAGACAACTCAAATGTTCATGGATAAGTGGATAAAAAATATGGTTTTTCTAATTTGGATGTTTATGTGTTAGAAACAGTAGGTGAGTCCCAATGGGAGATGTTTGGGTCATGTGGGTACTGTCCTCATGAGTGGATTCACACTATTATTGTGGAACTGGGTTTGTATCACCTGAGTGGACTCTTTAAAATAGGACAGTTTGGTTGCCTCTTGCATGCACACATGCACATCCGTTTTCTGGCCCCCTCTCCCTCTCTCACTTCCTCCTTTTCTTGCCCTTCTGCATTCCACCATGGGATGATGCAGAGAAGACCCTCAGCAGATGCTGGCCTCTTGATTTCGGATTTCCCAGTCTCCAGAACTGTGAACCAATAAATTTCTGTTCATTAGAAGTGATCCAGTCTGTGGTATTCCCTTATAACTGCACAAGATGGACTAGGACAATGACACATCTGTACACGGAACTGTAATTTAGCCATAAAATGGAATGAAGTATGGATACGGCTGCAACTTGGATGAAACATGGAAAAGTTTCTAAGTGAACACATCCAGATAGAGAGAGCCACATTTTGTTTGATTCCGTTTATATAGAATATCTAGTATAGGAAAATCCAACAGAGACAGAAAGTGGATTAGTGGCTTCTGGTAGCTGAGGTGAGGGGAAGGATGGAGAGTGATTGCAAATTGGCACAAGATTTTTTATGGGGGGGCTCTAAAAATGTCCCAGATTTAGAATTAGAATAGAGGGGTGATGATTACACAACTTTATAAATAGGCTAAACCCATTGAACTAGATATTTCAAGAATGAATTTTACGGAGTGTTAATTACATCTCCTTTTGAAAAAATGTTGTATAGATTCTGAAAGGTAGCATGGGCCATTTAAATCCCCGCTAACATTTTCTTGGGTGGCTTTTGGATTGAGAAGCTGACCTTGGCAATTAGGTGTGTGGCAGAACACAATTAAAAAGGACACACCAACACAATGACATGCGATGACACACACAGAAGTCACCCCACACCGTGGCAAGCGAGCACCATACAAGGGTGGCCAGAGTTACTGTACATCCCCGGTCTGCACACCCACGACAAAGCTGGAGTCAGCACGGCTCCGGGCTGCAGTCAGCAGAGGTAACCTACCTTTAACACTGCTTTGTTGTTCCACCAATAATTTACTTATTTCTGAAAACCAACAATCTCTGATTTCTTTTGAAGTTGCCTGCAATTACAGATAAGAAAATGCCAGGAGTATCAGGTCAGCCTGGGTATTAATTGTGCACACCTTTTCTCTCCGAGGGACCTTTAGAGTAAGGAGGTTGAAGCCCCTTGTGCAGTCACGAGAACACAACAGAGAGGATGCAGAGGACTCCTGTGGGGCAGGCATGACCTTTACCTGGAGGATGTACTTCTCAAGTCCATTTCGATGGGCAATTTCAAACTTTCTACTGCTCCCCCTTCCAAGTTGGCGAATTGAAAGCGTCACCAGCTATTGTAAAGAAAGAAATGCTCTGTACCCCCATTTTCTTTTCTTTTTTTCTTTCTTTCTTTTTTTTTTTTTTTTTTTGTGGTACTGGGGGTTGACCCCAGGGCCTTGTGCTTACATGATCTGCAAGTACTGGCACCCTCAGCCCATTTTTTTACTTTTTGAGACAGGGTCTCGTTAAGTTACACAGACTGCCTCTGATCTTGAACTTGCGATCCTCCTGCCTCCACCTCCCAAGCTGCTGGAATTACAGGTGGGCGCCACCGCGCCTGGCTCTGTACCCCCATTTTCTCATATTAGAATTGCCAGCCCCTCTCATCCTCCACTTTGACAGCCCTCTTCTGCCTTCTTTCCAAGCATTTCGCTTTCCTGTCAGTGGCCCTGGGCCACATAGCACACGGTTGGTGCTATCAGTTCCAGAAGGTAACAGAGACTGTGATTTCCACAGGGGGCTGCACCCTCAACCCTGAAATGAAGAAATCATCTCTCTTTTAACCCTATTTCTCAATCTCTACATCATAGCAACCAGAGGAGGATCCATTCAGAACTGTAATGGTGACTACAAATATACTACTTGCTCTAATCACAAGAGCATAAACATGCACGTGTGGCATAGCTGGCTGGCTATGTAACGCTTCCTACTCTGGTGGGAGACGAGGCCCGGTGTGGACATGTGGTTCGTAGACCACCAGAGTCAGGGCAGGATGCTGCCTACTCTTACACTGTTCAGCTGAGAAGGGTAAGACTATGGTAAGATCCAGTCCACGCTCCGATCCCCAAATCTTTCCCTCTCTGCCTGGGGAAGAGGGCCTTTTTCCTAGTAAGTTTGTCCAAAGAGGCTTCCTAGACCCCCTTTCTTCTACCTAGCACAAAGGGACCCCTATGCCAGCCCTGGCCCTGTGTGGGGACTGATCACCAGCCCTGAATCTGGAGTCAGGCAGGCCCAGGTGTCGGTTCTGGCTCTGTTCTGTTGTAAAGTGTTCGACATGTTAAGGTCAGCTCTCTAAACTTCAGCTTCCTTTTCTCTTCTTCTGTCTCTCCCTCTGCCTCTCTGTATCCTTCTCTCTCCCTCTCTCGGTCTTTTTTTCTCTGCCCCCCTCATAGGGTTGTGATGGCCCCAAGGTACAGTAGGAGACATTTACCTTCATAGACTTCTTAAAGCTGTAAGGAGCAGATAACCCCTGGTCACCAGGCTCCGTTCGGATCTTACAGAAGGTGATTCCCCTTTCAAACAGATAGAGTTCCCTCTGGCTGGGCTTAAATCTGATAAAATCCTTCATTTTATAACGGTCCTTGTGAATTGTCCAGACGTTGAAAGTGTCATGCATCAACAGCTTGCCCAATTTTCTGATGTCATCCTTTTTGGAAAAACAGGTATACAGACGAGGAGGAGGAGGAGGAGGAGGAGGAGAAGCAGGAGGAAGAGGAGGAGGAGGAGGAGGAGAAATAATCACATTAAATTACTTAACCAGGAGGAAACCCTCAGGGTTCTCTTTTCAGATGATAAAGCATGCTTACTAGAGGTTTACAAGTCTAAAAGTGCCACTCGGCTAATCTGTAAGGTAATGTACATAAAGCATATTAGAAACTCTGATGTTTTTCTCTCATCATTCATTTTGTTTGTTTGATTTTTTTCTGTTTGTTTGTTTGCAGTACAAGGGAGGAAGGGAACCCAAGGCCTTGCACACTTAGGCAAATGCTCTATCACTGAGCCACACCCCCAGTCCCTTTTTGTTTCTTATTTTGAGACAGAGTCTCGCTAAGTTGCACAGATTGCCTCTGACGCAGAACTCATGACCCTCCTGCCTCAGCCTCCCGAGCTGCTGCAATTGCAGGAGTGTGCTGCCATGCCTGGCTTATAATTCACTTTAGTTAGCAAACTTCTATTTCCTTTTCTTTGTGTTTGATACACACCAGTCTAGTTTAAAAGGGCAAGATATGAACTTTTTAGTTATGTTCAGAATGCTTGGAGGAGCTATGAAGAAGGTTTGTCACCAGAAACTGAGGGAGAGGAAGAAGCACCCATAAGGAGAAAGAGCCAGTCAGCAGTTGCTAAGAAGAGGGATCAGCCCGCAGGGTGGGTAGATCTGGTGCATGTAGGTTGGGCAAACAGGCAAGAACCTGGAGTTCTGTCTGCCCAGGGCGAAACCCCAGAGCTGCTGTGGATGCTGGGCTTGCTCAGTTCTCTGCGTGGGGCTGGCTCTGCCGCTGTTCTGACTCTTCCCACAGCTCTGTGGGTCAGCTTTTCCAGAAAGCCAGCCTATTGTCACTGAAAGTCACTGAAGAGAACCGCCGGCTGAAACCCGCTGTGTGTCCCCTGGAGATCTTGCGTGAATGTTCGCAGGGCCGTGCTCATGCTGGGATTGGACACTTCAGTACTTGAGGTTGCCAGTGGGTGGGGAGGGCAGGTGCCCTGTCCAGGGCTGATAAAGTGTGGCCTCATGCGCTTTACTGTCTACAGGACCAGTGCCTATAACTGAGCCACCCAACCACCAAAGGAAAGTGGTGGCAAGAGTCCCCGGGGCAGGACCAGGATGTCTTGGACAGCTTGTCAATCCAAAATCATCACTTTTCAACCAGACTGTTGTTGGTCCCAAGGCTAGAGACTATGCACAACCCTTTCTAGAAACATGTCCCCCTAGGAAGTATGTAACCATTTATTGTCATTTAGTAGCACCCGGGGGCAAGGATTGTGAAACTAAATACCAAGTACTGTGCAGGAGTGTTGATTTATTCAAGAAAGAAATTCAGAGATGCCCTGTGTGGGGTTAAATTGTTGTTGTTGTTGTTAGGTGCCATCTAGTCGGTATCCGACTCATAGCGACCCTCATAGGGTTTTCAATGGCTGAGTGCTTCGGGATTTCCTTGGGAGTGGATTGCCAGGTCCTTCTCCCATTTTTTGCGGTGCTGGGAATTGAACTCGGGGCCTTAGAGACTGCAGCGCAGTGCTCTACCCACTGAGCTAAATCCCAGCCCCGTGGGGTTGAATAGCATCCCCCAAAAGACTCATCTCCACTAGGACCTCAAAATGTGACCTTATCTGGAAAGAGGATCTCTGCAGATGTAACTAGCTAAGATGAGGTCGTACTAGACAGGAGTTGGTCCTAATGCAATGTACAGTGTCCTTTAAAACAAAGAAAACAGAAATACAAGGACCCACTGTGGGAAGACGGCCGCGTGAAGGCAGAGGCAGACACTGGAGTGACGCAGCTGTCAGCTAAGGACTCCAAGCATCACCAGCAACCACCAGAAGCCAAGAAGGCCAGGAAGAGTCTCCTTTGGAGTCTCCAGGGCAGTCTGGCCCTGCTGGCACCTGGATTTTGGACATCTAGACTTCAAAACTGTGAGAGAATCGGTTTCTGTGGCTTCAAGTTTCCTAGTTTGTGGTATTTTGTCATGGGAGCCCTAGTGAACTAATATATGGCTGGGATTTAGCTCAGTTGGTAGAGCGCCACTCTGCAGTCTCTGAGGTCCTGAGTTTGAGTCCCAGCACCGCAAACATGGGAGAAGGATGTGGTAATCCGCTCCTGTGGCAATCAAGAAACAATCAGCCATTGAAAACCCTATAAGGGTCCCTATGAGTCGGACACAACATGACAACACCTAACAACAACAACAAACAAACTAATATACTCCCCCAACCATTTTCTACTAATGACAAAGAAGTATGTCTATGTCACACAGTGTGTTGAGGAAGCTGATGGAACACAGGGGCTCCCTCAAACAAGCAGGCAAGTGACAAGTCAGGTGGCTCCTGCATACGGAAGGTGAAGGGAAGAGAAACTAGCAGATGCTACCATTTCCACACATGAGCCTGTTGTGGGCCAGAGCTCTGATATAAGGATTTCAATGTGAGCACCTGGGCCAACGGAAGAATGAGGCCGAGAGAGTGACTTAGCGACCGACCTCTTCAGGGTGCCCACGTCTTCATTCCTGGCAGCGCGAGCTAAAGTGACAGGGCTCTACGCTTCTTGCGCAAAGAAGCAGGAAACATCTGGATAAAGGCATCAACACCCAGCCTGGCCCAGAAGAGAAAAGCAGAAGCTTGGGAGCCGGTGTTACAGCAGCCAGAGGCAAAGGGTTCCTTCCTCCCCCTGACGTCAGGTTCCCCTACAGTTTAATCAGCCTCTGTCTCACTCCAGGCACAGCACTGGGTCCCTTCCCGACTCATTTCCTCCTGAAAGCCACCCTTCGACATAGGTGCTGCAAGGCTAGGATGATGCACGAGGCAGCTCCACTGAGTCACTAAGCTTATTTACTTGGCCTTCTCTCTGCAGCTAACACTATGGTAAGGGAAACAGGAACTGAAATGGAAATAAAATACCTGGCCCTAGCCCACAAAGAACTCACAATAAAAATGTGTCTTAGTGAATTAGATGAATTTGTTCCAAAAAAGAAAAACATCTCATCCAACCTCTACTATTCAACTTTGGAACTTGTTCCTGGCAAGTCATTGCACTGGCAAACGTTTTTAATTTTTACTTTTGGCAAATGGAGAGAAGTAAATTATACCTCAGTCTTCTATAAACAAACGCACCTTAAAAATTTTTGTGATTAAACCAATCACTAATTGAGTGTATACAACAGAGAGAGAAAGAAGAAATATCAGAAAAGAATTTTTTGTGTAGTGAACCAAGCCCAATTTTTATTTTTTATTTTGAGACAGGGTTTGCTAAATTATCCAGACTGCCTCTGGATTTGAACTTATCATTCTCTTGTCTCCACCTCCCAAGTTGCTGGGATTACAAGTATGTACCACTGCACATGGCTTTTTTCTAGTTCTTTTAATTATGAACGATCTACTGATGATCAATTTACTTCCTTTACAAAACCAGTTTAATATTAGGTTTCAAGAAGGAAAATTAGGAGTTTAAGCTTTGGATTTATCCAGGCATATAGCACATGATCATAAATACCTTGTTAAAAAAAAAAAAAAAGCTCTACAAAGCTGCTGCATAGAATCTCAGAATCATTAAACTCACATTAGTGGTAGTTGAGTTGTTAATCAATACTAATCAGAATCCTACAGAATCTAGACGGTCCCCTGGAAAGGGAAATAGTCCAAGCTGATGCCACATGATCTGGGATTAGTTAATTATTCTTTCCATGGATTTGTTCTTGAACTGGAAAGTTGAAAATTCCCATTCTTGCTCCACCATAATTCAACAGGATTCTACAAAGCTATCAGAACAAATTAGCTAAAATATTAATATAAAAGCAAATTAATGGCTTGGCAGAAAAGAAAACAGCATGTGTGAGAGGAACAATTCCAAGGACACATGGTGAGCTGGTCTTTTACATTCAGAGTAAATGCTCCAAAATTTTACAAACTGGTTCATCTTTTTTGCACACAATTGGCTTAGAATGAAAGTAGGGAAGACCGCTATTTCCTCATGTTTTAATAATTCTTCACAATTTCCGCCTCCCGTGTTATTTACACTCAGAATAATAGCTTGGATTTCCTGCTCTGTGTATCATTTCCAGGATATCCATGTGATTCAGGGCAACGGGAATCTATCCAGTAGCAATAGCTAACACATGACTCAAGATAATAAGAAAAAAACCAGAAGGATATCCCAGAGTGATCACATACAGTGTTCCCTTGATATTCCTTAGCTAAAAAAGGAAAACTTACTAAGAAAATGATCCCCTCACACACACCCTAACCTCACCCTGTGGTTCATGGATACCCTCTTAAATCATGCATTCGTGGTAAGCAGAGAGCACCTTAGAGTCCCAGAGGAGGGAACAGCATCGCTGCCTGGGGTCACAGCAAACCCAGGGCACTAAGTCTCTGAGATGCTGTGGACAGAAATGCCATGAGGAAGAGAAGTTAAAAGATCACTTTTTTGCCCCTAATTAATTTGCAGGGTTTGATTTATGACAAGAACAGAAAATAAAGGTCATTTGATCTGCCAAGACCTCAATACATAGTATGTTAAGAACTAGGTTAAAAAGAAAAAGAAAAAAAGAACAGGAAAATGCCTGTTGAGATGTCATTCTCAGAATATTTGAGCCCTGTGTAGGGGCCAGAAGAGCAGCCTCCCAAAGATGCCTGGGGCTGCGATTTAGCTCAGTTGGTGGAGTGCTACGCTGCACTTTTCGGAGGACCCAGGTTTGATTTCCAGCACCGCAAACACAGGAAAAGGATGTGGCAATCCACTCCTGAAGCAATCAAGAAACAATCAGCCATTAAAAACCCTATGAGGGTCTCTCTGAGTTGGACCTGAGTAGATGGCACCTAACAAGAATAACAACAAGATGCTCATATCCTAATTCCCAAAACCTGAGAATGTCACAGCAAATGGGAGTGAAGGTTCCAAACAGATAATGTTGGGTTATCTGGATGGGCTCAGTGTGACCATAAAGGTCCTCCTAAGTGGCAGAGAAGCAGAAGGGGAGGTCAGAAGGTGTGCTGAGAACCATACCCTCTGTTGCTGGCTCTGAAGCTAAAGGAACAGGCCATGAGCCAAGGAACATGGGTGGCCTTTTTAAGCTGGAAAACTCAAGGAAACAGATTTATAACTAAAGGCTCTGAAAAGGGCAGAAGACACCTTGATTTTAGCCCGTGAGATTGTGTTGAACTTCAGACCTCAGAATAACGAGGTAAGAAATTTATTTTGTTTTAAGCCACCAAATTTGTGGTGACTTGCTGTTAGGACAGTGACCAGAAACAAACACGTTTGAGTCAAAATCTAGAGAACTCCAACACAATTGTAGGGGGTGGTTTGCCTAGGATGTCTGGGGTCAGTCTGTGGGGTTTTATACTGTGCCAGAGCTGAGATGGCTCAGCTCCCAGCCTCATCCTCACTAAGTATTCTCCTGGCCAGTGGCTGGCTGGCTGGCTGGCCAGCCTGCCTGCCTGCCTGCCAGCCTGCCTGCCTGCCTGCCTGCCTGCCTGCCTGCCTGCCTGCCTGCCTGCCTTCCTTCCTTCCCTTCCTTCCTTCCTTCCTTCCTTTCCTTCTCTTTCCTTTCTTTTTATTATCATTACGATGATGATTATTATTATTTTACTGTACTGGGGGGTTGAACCCAACACCTCATGCATGCTAGGCAAGGGCTCTGCCACTCAGCTGCACCCCCAATGCTTTTTAAATTATTATTTTATTTTGAGACAGGGTTTTGCTAAGTTGCACAGGCTGCCTCCGGTCTTCAACTCACAATCCTCCTGCCTCAGCCTCCTGAATCATTGGGATTACAGGAGTTTACCATGGCACTTGGCTCTCTTGGTTTTTGTTTGAGTCATTTGGATTGTTGTTATTGTTGTTAGGTGCTGTCGAGTCGGTATCCAACTCATAGCGACCCTCATAGGGTTTTCAATGGCTAATTGTTTTGGGATTGCCTTGGGAGTGGATTGCCAGGCCCTTCTGCCATTTTTGTGGTGCTGGGAATTGAACTCGGGGCCTCAGAGACTGCAGCGCAGCGCTTTACCAACTGAGCTAAATCCCAGCCGGTCATTTGGATTAGGGTGTCTAAAATATAGTTGTTGGGCCTCTTCTGGGATCTGTGATGTAAAATGGGGCTAGACTCTTGTTCAGGACTCATTTTCAAAATACTTTCCACGTTGGGCTTGGGGATGTGAGTGGAGTATGTGCTTAGCATACAGGAGGATCTGAGTTCTGGCCCCAGCATCACGCATACACACACTCACACATAAAGGGAAAAAATCTTCTCTCAGAGAAACTCTGAAGCCTGAAGGAAAGATCTTTTAACAGTGCAATGAATAAACAGAAAATAAACGACTCTGTCCGAGCTTTTCCCCTTTATCCTGTCTGGCTCCTGAGTTTCTGGTGTGTGTCAAACCTTCAGTCCCCGAGTTCAGCCCCAGACTCATGGAAATGCTGAAGGACAGATGGAACTCCACAGCCTCAGTTTGCTGACTGATGTAGGAGAGCAGTCTCAGAGCCACCTTGCCCTGTCATAGATCGTTGCTCTCACAGTGCCACGGCATTGCGCACCTCCGTGCTATCGTGGCCACCTGGCCTGGGAAGTCTCCCCGCATTTGCTACAGAACATACCGGCCATCCAGAGACAGCTGCGAGGTCCACGGCCAGCTCACAGGACTTGATCAAACCTTCGACCACTGCCAGGGCCTGCCGGAGATCGCCTGACAGTGTAGACTCCTCCGTCCCTGCTCGCCCAGACTGTGGAAAACACAGGCCTTGTTGGAAACTAGAAGTCCACCCTCTGCCGCGTGAGGACGAAGCACAGGACAGAGGGAGGCCTGCAGAGTGGCAGCACTGCCTGGGATGGGGGATGCTGATCTGGCTCTTTGCACTCAAAGAGCCCTGGCAAAAGACATTTGCTGGTTAACGTATAAGACATGTAGGAGAGACAAGCGAAATTCCTCACGGAGCTGTCTGGACATTGTAATTAACGAGGAGCAAAGTTTGAAAAATCACAGAGATTATATTCTTGGTAGATAAGAGACACTGGCAGCCATACTACAATGGCTTCCTGTCCTGTCAGATATCAGAAGCTAAGCAGCATCAGGCCTGGTTAGTACCTGGATGGGAGACCGCCTGGAAACAGCAGATGCTATAGGCTTAGAAGAAGGACCCAGCGACCCACTCCCCAAAACCCATCAGCCATTGAAAACCCTATGAATAGCAGAGAAGCACTGACAATAGTGTTTCACCTGCTGTACGTAGGGTCGCTATGAGTCAGACACCAACTCGAGGGCACCTAACAAAGTGTAAGAGACAGATGGAACTCAGTCTTTTTCAAGCTCGAAGAACCCTAACTTTTTCAAACAGGCTTTTGTCCCTTTTCCACTGCTACCTCCTGGGGTTTATTGAACAGACAATCCAAGTATCCTAGTCCTCTAGTTAAGTTGGAAGTCTTATTCCCATGGGTGAAATTGTCCTTAAAGCCATCTCAAATGAGGATATTTGCAAACTCCAATGGAGGCAAAGAATGGGTTGCTCTGTGGAGGTTCAGCCACGGTTCACGAGTCAACACCATGACCCTGGTGGCATTTGCTACATCCGCACTTCTTCTCTCCACCCTCCCCCAGCCTGCCCACGTCCTACCACAATTAAAGATGTCAAAGAGAGAAACCAACATCGCCTGTACCTTTGAGTCATCAAGTCATCAATGCCTCCAGCATTAGGCAACACAGAAGCTGATAACAAAAGGGACCAATGTTCCAATTATCACCCAACGTGAAAGCTCGAAAGGCTTTTGCTTGGGGTTTCAAGATTTTATTCCTGTTGTCTACATGGCACACTGATCTGCCACCTGATAAATAAGACCAAAAAGATTCTGGTTTGTTCTGTGTAATTTCTTTTTAAAAGTTCAGTTTCTACTACAAAGTATGGATAGCTCTTTGCTGCTCCCAGGTGGCACCACCTTTCTGTCCTCTACAGCCGGTGTAGTGAGTGGGTGGCACACTTTTTAAATCTCTGCGGAAGTACTGGCTACTGGTGTCTCAAGGCTGGTGAATGGGGCAGATCCTGCTGCCTCAGCTGAACAATGCCCCCCCCTTCTCAGCCTCTACTCTCAATAAGCTGGCTTCAGTTCCTTGTGAAAAGCAACAGACTCCTAGGGGGTTATGTTAATGTCATCAATAAGGAATTCAAAGTTCTTGTACCAGGCTTCTTCCTCCTCACCAACACTTTCCTTTTCCTTTCAACACCCCAGCCCTCCACTCACAAACACGTGGCTAGCTTTACATCGTGTGAGGTGGGGGTCAGGAAAAGCTTTACACTCTTAGTTAAACTGCTTAAAATGGGAGAAGGGCCTGGCAATCCACTCCCAAGGCAATCCCGAAACAGTCAGCCATTGAAAACCCTATGAGGGTCGCTATGAGTCGATACCGACTCCAAGGCACCTAACAACAACAACAATAACCTAGTGCTAACCTCCCTTGCTCTGTGCTCTAACAGTACCACTGTTATGCCAGGCGGGCACAGTGGTGCATGCCTGTAATCCCAGTGACTTGGGAGGTGGAGGCAGGAGGATGGCAAGTTCAAGTCCAGAGGCAGCCTGTGCAATTTAGGGAGACCCTGTCTCAAGATAGACAATAAAAACGGGCTAGGGGTGCAGATCAGTGGCAGAGCACTTGCAAAGTATGTGCAAGGCCCTGGGTTCAAGTCCAAAGTACAAAAAAAAAAAAAATCACCTATGCCTTGAGCATCTTCTGTTTCTAAGGGGGTCCTTCTCACACTCTCTGAATGGCAGGGGCAAACAAATGAGAACTCCTTGAGAAGTGTCTAAAGATTTTCTTGTTTAAATCAGAGTCTTCTAGAGGAAATTTAAAAGAAACCATGCTACTAAGGAACAAATGTCTTCTTAACCTAGTGTGGCTACAATTTCCTCCAAGGGAAACCTGACTGTTTTACAGCTCATACTCATACATATATCCACACATACACACACACCTGGAGGAAAATGAGGCATGTCTACAGATTAGATATACTAAGAAGTACAAAGAAGAAAATAAAAACCACAAATAACCCTGCCATGCAGGAAAACCACAGTCAAGATTCTATCATATTTACTGCCAGTCTTTTAGGTATGCATTTTACACGGTCACTTAATTTTGAGTTCCCATTCAAACTTATTTAGGCAGAAAAAAGAAAACATATTACCAACTCTCACTGGGCTGCAAATCCCTACTTTAAAAAATGCCTTTAGTTTTTTCCCTGACTACTAATTACAGAATATATACTATTTTAGAAAGTTTAGACACTAAAGATCACTGTTGTTGTGGTGGTTAGATGCTGTCGAGTCCGATCTGACTCAGTGATCCTATGTACAACAGAACGAAACACTCCCTGACTGTGCCATGCCTGGCACTATGTCAGTGTTTCTCTGCTATTCATAGGGTTTTAGATAGCTGATTGTTTCAGGATTGTTTGGGAGTGGGCTGCCAGGTCCTTCTCCTATTTTTGCCGTGCTGGGAATCAAACCCAGGGCCTCAGTGTGAGCAGGGTGACACTCTTGCAATTGAGTTAAAACAACAAAAACGTAACTCCTCCCACTCATGGGCACCATTTATACTTCCGTATATAAAATGTACTACCTCATATCCAGTACCTTAGCTGAGCCTCCTTCTAGGTCACCTGGGTCCACGTCCACATCTTCAGGAGTTTCAAGATCCAGCAGAGCCTGGATTAACCCAAAAGACCTGATGAAAATCAGGAAGTAGATTGCCGAAAAAAATCTACCGTGCAAACAATCTGCGGTCAATGCTAATCTGCCAGGGTGAGCATAAACTAGTAAGAGGGAAAGAACAAATCGACATTCTTGGCAGAGAGCTCCTTATGTAGACGTGAACACCGTCGTGCACACCATTTTGCTGTGGGCCTTTCCTCACTCACCAACATCACCAGGAACATCTCCCCTTGACATTGCATTGTTCTATGATATGGTTCTTGATTGTAGCAGAGTAATGCGTCATAGAGATAAACCATGATTGAGCTGTGATTATGAATGACAGTCTTTTCTATTGCTCAACATTTAGTTTCAATAATTTCTTCCTATAACACTTTTTGTGCATTTTTTTCTTTGCATAAGTTCCTGGAAGTAGAATTGTGAATGTTGAGTTTTTCAGTTTTTTTAAAATTAATTAATTAATTATTTAGTGTGTGTGTGTGTGTGTGTGTGTGTGTGTGTGTGTGTGTGTGCGCGTGTGCGCGCGCACTAGGTGATGGAACCCAGGACACTCTACCATTGACAATCATCCCTCTTTTCTTATTTTGAGACTGGGTCTCAGTAAGTTGCACAGGCTGCCTCTGATCTTGAACTAGCCACCTTCCTCCCTCAGCCCCCCAAGTTGCTGGGATCACAGGCATGTGCCATGGTATCCAGCATGATGTCAGTTTTGATGTATATTCACAAGCTCTTCAGAAAAGGACTGTGTCCCCCCAGCTGTAAATGAAAGCTTGTTTCCCCAGCTCCTAGCCCATATTGTGTAGTACCATTTAATCACAAATGGTTGCCAACTGAATATAGATAAATCCTATTTCACTTCAGTTTTAATTGAATTCCGCAGATAACTAGTGACCTACAACTTATTAGGAAAATACTTGTTATTAGCATGTATTCTTTTGTCAACTGCCTATGTCCTTTGCTTGCTTTTTAATATTAATTTCTAAGAGCTCATCATTAATTAGCACGCAGACCATTTGCCACACACATTGCTAATATTTTCACAATTTTTCATGTGTCTCTGTTCTTAAGGGAGCAGCCTCTCCTTTCTGCCCTTTCTTTTATATTTAGGAGGAACTTCCCCCACCAGGATCCCACAGTCCATCCTGAACCAGTGGCATTTGGTCCAGCATGGATGCCCTTCCCTGCAAGCTGATGAGTTGGAACTGCCCAACGAGAAGGCTGCACAGTTCACATCTTCACAGGGAAGCCATACTTTGAACTTGTTTTTCCAGGTACAGGGCAAGCTTAGCAATAGGAAACACTGTCCTCCTTCGGTAGCCTCCCGTAGACCCCCAAGGGATATTGACAGTGATTCCCTCTTGTGTTTTCTCGGTGAAGGACAGCTAACAAAAATAGACGTCTAAGTACTTTTCACCTGCATCAGCTCACTCAATGCTCCCAAGCAGACCCCAGGGAAGCACTACTAACTCGATCCTGTGGTGAGGAAGCTGAGGCAGAGATGGTCCACATGACTGGCATGAGTTCACGTGGCCTGGAGGTGTCGGAGCTGGATCCCAACCCAGGGTGAGTAACTGCAGAATCCTGTGCCCTCCAGGCTGCCTCCTACTGAAGAGAACTCAGTGAGGCTGCCCATCACCACTCAGGGGGCACGCCGGCTCAGGCCAGCCGAGATGGGAACAGCTGCTGTGTCCTGTTCCCAGGCCCAGTGGCAGGACTGCAGAAGAGTGAATGGCAGTAGCAAGCAGATGGGCTGAGGAATAAGAGGAAGCAGACACGGTACCCTAACTTGCTCACAGATGCTACTCACAGAGGGAAACAGCAAAGTCACCCTCCTCTGTCCCATCCCGTGTGGTGGTCTCAATGTCTAACCCAACAGCTAAATGTCATGCGAAGTTCCCTGGGATCAGCACAGATATTACTCATCTGGTCTACAGCAGGCTATGGAGGAGGGTCTATCACCCTCATTTTACACAGGATAAAACTAATGCCCCAACGGTCAAGGTCCCATAACTGCTGAGTGGCAGTGCAAGGGGAGTGAGCCTGGGCTGCCAAGAAACCAAAAGGACCACTTCCGTGAGGACAGAATATTGGGCAATGAGCTTGACTTCCCTGGGCCTCAGTTTCTCCACACTCCAGAGCTTTGCTGGCGTGTCTGACTTGTGGGGATTAAGTAAGAACTATATGTAGCAAGGGGTTGGGATTTAGATCAGTTGGTAGAGTGCTGCGTTGCAGTCTCTGAGGTCCCGAGTTCAATTCCCAGCACTGCAAAAATAGGAGAAGGACCTGGCAATCCACTCCCAAGGCAATCCCGAAACAGTCAGCCATTGAAAACCCTATGAGGGTCGCTATGAGTCGGATACGGACTCGATGGCACCTAACAACAACAACATATGTAGCTAAGTACTCAATAAGCAGTAGGTGCTCATTTTTGCTTGTTTGTGTGTTTTTGTAGCCACTGGGCAAGAGAAGAGTTACCCAAGTGCCTTATATAGGTTAATTCAAAAGACAGCTTGTGGGGCGCCCTAGGCTTGCACATGGGAAATCAGCCATGATGGACCCCTTATATCCCATTAGGGGTGTTTGGGGGTGCTGCCCTGCAGGTGTCCTGCTGTGCATGATGTAGTGCTAGGTGGGGGGTAAGAGGGAGGGGGAGGAGGGAAGAGAGAGAGGAGGAAAGGAAAGAGGGAGAGAGATGGGCGAGGGAGAGAAATAAGGGGGGCAGGGAGAGAGAGAGAGGGAACAAGCCACTTAGGGGTCAGACACAGCAAAATGCATTCTGTCACGCTGCTCCCAGGCTCAGGGTAAGAGCCTAAATTGAAGGAAAAAGATGATGTTGAAAAAGGAGAGAAGACTCCAGTTTTGCTTCCTCTCGTCTGAAAATCTCCCAGATCCAGGAGTCCTGCCACGGTCCTTTGGCTGCCAGCAGTGGGCTGCAGCCCCTTCCCCCACTGCTCCCAAGGACCTGACCCCCGTGAGCCCGGCTCCTAGAGATTCACACCTAGCGCAGACATTGCACTAGCCAGGCTCTCAGCTCCCTCCGGCTCTGGTCCTTTGGCCTTTCCCTCCCTGTGAAGGGCTGACGGAGACGTGGCGGGAAGACTGAAGGATGGGCCTGTCCAGAGCCCCAGAAGACCAGCCAGCGCCACGTGTCTAACGAGCAGAGCGCTACAGCCAGCCATCTGTTTTCCCGGCACAGAAAAGCCCCATTCACGGACTTTACCTTCAACAGCAGCTGGTATGTTGTCAGCCTCTGGCTTGGCCCACTAAGATACTTAAAAAGAGGGAGGCTGTGGTCCAGCTGGCGCTGGCATACCTTTAAAAGCCAAACAGAGAGGATGTAAAACAACACAAACCACAGGCAGGGAACAAAGGCGGCAGCGTTCAGATAGAAGACACGGGGGGCGGGGGGGGGGCCGCTGGCTGGCCTGTGTTCTCGTGGGTGGCCAGGGCGTAGAAGGTGAGTTACTAGCCAAGGGCCATTCAAGTCCTTCCGAAGAGGAGGCAGCCCATCTTCAAGCTTGGGACCATAGGGCTTCTATTGGGTCCTTTGGACTCTGGAGAGTACAGATGGCTTGTGACACCATTCTAGGGAGCCCCAAAGTGTGACACTTTTTACTTAGTTTCATTTTGAAACCCACCCCAGAAGGGGACTCTAGTTCTCTCCCCAGACCATAGTTGCTCCTGACAGGCCTGGTCTGCAGACACCAGGGCAGCATCGGAACTTCCAGTGGGTCATTTCAAAGTAGGGGATGCTTCAGACAAACAAAACCCCCATGCCAAATTCCTGGCCCAGGTCAGAGTTCTGATTTCTTTAAAGTTCCATTCACATAAAGCTTTCCAGGGAGAACCACTGGGGGGAGACTTTGTCAGCTCAACGTTACCCCAAAGTACGCGCAGTCCTGGCACTCCTCCCAGACAGCCCGCGCGCGGGGCAGGTTCTCATGGTATCTGAAGTACATCTGGAGGTCTTCTTCCTGGGCGGGAAAGAAAGAGCACACGTGAGTCAGGGGACATTTTCCAGTGAGTGCACAGGGCCATACAGGTTGTTCATTTGCTCAACAAGCCTGATTATTCCAGTGTGTGAGGAACTGGGAAGCACAGCAAATTACCTTGTGTTGGGGTCGGGGTGTAAGGGGAGGAATGCAGGCTACACCAAAAGCATAAGCTCTCCCCACCAATGTGAACCGAGTCCTGTGGGAGCATCTACAAGGGCAGCTAGGCAGTAACTGAGGGAATTCACACAGTTTAAATTTTTTATTATTTATTTATTTTGTTTGTACTGGGGGTTGAACCCAGGGCCTTGTGCTTGCATGCTATGCACGTGCTGGACCACTGAGCTGCAGCCTTAGCCCATTATTTTACTTTTTGAGATAGGGTCTCGCTAAGTTAGCAGACCGCCTCTAGTCTCAAACTTGTGATCCTCCTGCCTCCACCTCCCGGGCTGTTGGGATTCTAGGTGTGTGCCACCATGCCTGGCCATGTAGTTTAATTTTTATCCACATCTTTCCTCCCTTAGTCTTTGTCCTGGACACAAGTATTGCCTCAAAGTCTTCTCCAGTGAGTGATGACATTAGCCGTGATCCTGCCTCCCTTGCCCCTCCGTCTTCTTACTGTGGTCATCGGGTTGCCAGGCCCTCAAACCCAAGAATCAACCAGAAACTAGAAACGCCCCAAAAGGAAAGGGTGGAGCTCGGATAACAAAACACAGAGTGATGCCACTTGGGCCACATTCAAAGTGGCAAGCTGTGCCTCAGTTGCGGCACGTGGCTCGAAGGCAGCAATAGTCAAGCTGCTGTTTCAGACCTGGAGATCGAGAGGGATCTGAAGTGCCTGGAGGCAGTGTCTGCACTGTAGCCAAGCTCTGGAGGGCTGCACAGGAATCTGTCATTAGCCCAGGTGGAAGGGCTGGCCCAGGGGCTCTTGCTCCATTGGGGAGGCTGCTCCGTGTTCGCTGTGCTGGGCACATAGCCCATGGTGCTCCTGTGTGGAGCCCACGTGGCCACTTTGCAGATTTTTGTGTCCCTCTCTTCTTGCTGAGGTCAACTCTTGATTTCCTTCATGTCAACATAGGTTATTTTTGCCCCCACAGCTTCGGCAATGTCTATTCTATTTCTAATCACACTGCTGGGGCTGGGCATGTAGCTCAGAGGCAGAGCACTTGCTTAGCATGCATGAGGCCCTGGGTTTAATCCCCAGCACCACAAACCAAAAACAAAAACGCACTGTTATAGTGAATAATTTCCTTTCTCTAGCTCTTTCCCTCTCCTGATAGATTGTCAGTGGTCTTTTTAGTGTAAGAACTATTGCAATTCTGTCTTTAGCTATTCCTTCCAGAAGAAAAAAATCACTCATACACATTGGTTAAGGAATAGGATAATACTTCAGAGCTTAACTATGTGTTCATTATTCATTCACTCAGGAACTACCAGTTGAATGACAGATGTGCCAGGCACTGTGATAAGTGCATTTGTTAAACTCCCTGGTTCCCATAGCATAACAGCCTCACCATAGAGAGCCTGCATGCCACCCTGAAGGCTTGTAAAACACTGTAAAC